>CM035423.1:47082247-47309747 GCA_020310875.1 Ceratopteris richardii
GTATGTGTATGTGTATGTGTATGTGTATGTGTATGTGTATGTGTATGTGTATGTGTATCTGTATGTGTATGTGTATGTGTATGTGTATGTGTATGTGTATGTGTATGTGTATGTGTATGTGTATGTGTATGTGTATGTGTATGTGTATGTGTATGTGTATGTGTATGTGTATGTGTATGTGTATGTTGTTGCAGAGCTAAAGAGCGCACAAAGCAGAGAAAAAAGACGGGCCCCCAAAATTTTTCCGATTTGGACCACATATTTTTGTAACATATTCATTTTTGTAATATATTTCCCTTTGTAAAGGCACTAGAGGAGTCCTCTAGATGCATTCCCACAGAAGAATAGAAGCTTACCCATGTAAAATAGTAGGAAATTAGCTTTTAGTGAATAAAGTGCCGGTCACTTGTGTGAAAGGACCATTTTTAGGGCACTAGTATATAAGTCAAATGTGACTCTTTGTAAAGAACTTTTTGCCATTGTGAGAAGAGAGAGCACAGAAATTCGAATTTGTGTCTTCTTCCCTCTTCATCTCCTTCTTCGTGAGCTTGTATGCATGTGTATTGCTTGGAAAGAGTGCTTGTGAGTGTTGTCTATCCTTGAGAGTGTTTCTTGGCTGTAGGAGAGGTGTGTGCGAGGTGTAGGAAGTGCTGAAACGTAGGAAAGTATTTTCGCGATTCCGTATTTCTGTCATAACTTGAAGTAGGAGCGTCGGAATTGAGTGAGACTACTGCCATTGGATGCGTCTTCTCGAGAGCTTCGAAACGCATATGCTATTCGCTATGTTTGGAGCTCTGAGCTGGGAGAAAAGTCCAAAATACTGACGGCTGCTGCACCAAGTATCGTTTCGCCTTGACCTACAGTTGAAGCTTGTTAGGATAAGTATTTACCTCATTTTCATTCTTGAGTAGCTCATTTGCATTGACCATTACGTGATTGCATGTCTTCATACACTCGGCTAGGTTTGCATACTCTTTGGATTGATATTTAAAAGCGTGTATCCCCACTATATGCACTTGTGAGGGGATTGAGGTATAGTCTCTTTCTCCGCAAGTCCCTAAGTTGAAGCTTAGGTCAACACACTTTTTGGCGCCGTTGCCGGGGAGTGACGAATCAAACCGAGGCATTCGTGTGATGGTAAGTAGCTTTTTGATTTGAAGAACTTGGAGGAGCGGAAATCTTCTCTTCTTTGGTAAGTCATTTTCAGCCGCACTTGCTACTTCTCATTCTTGGAGTGTGTGTAGTGAGTTGATAGATTAGGGAAGAGAGTAGGAGTGAGTAGAGAGTAGTCTAAATCATTAGAGTAGGCTTTAGTTTTGTTCAAAAATTTTCCTTTTTGATAGCTAGAAATTCCCAAGTATAAAAGCCAAAAATTTCATTTTTCAAATCACTTGTGAACAAGTATCGTGGAGAGAGCAGTCGGGTATCGTGAGAGCTTGCAGAGATCGTGGGCGAGTTTTCAGGCGAGCTGGAGCTTTACAAGGCAAGGGGAAGTAAGAAAGGAGTTGAAAGTGCATCAGAGGTGAGCCTAGCAAGTCCTAATCCATTTACATCATTCAAAAAAATCAAGTTCAGTCAGAAACGACCTGCGTCAGAGATCGTTTGGGTCGGAGTGAGGTGAAAAGGTGAGTTTTGAGTGATCCAGAGAGTGGAGAAGGGGGAGGAGAGTGCATAACACAAGTGCATTGAATCAAAACTTAAAAATTTTTGTCAAAATTTGAAATAGGGTCAAGTATCATCTTTGCTCCCGCGGTCGAGTATCGCGATACTTGTCAAGTATCGTGGAACTCCTGTGGTTGAGTATCGCGATATTTCCCTAATATCGGTATCGTCTCGATCAGAGATCGTTTGAGCTCAAAGATCGTGTATCGTTGGCTCAAGTATCGTGTTCCAGAGATCGCGATACTTGCCAAAGATCGTCGATCGTTGAGGTCAGAGATCGGTATCGTTTCGGTCAGATATCGTTTTGGCCAAGTATCGGTATCGTCTCGTCTCCAGCGATCGCGATACCTAACAAGTATCGTGTATCGTTGTGGTCAGCGATCGCCGGCCAAAGATCGTTTCCTAGAGATCGCGATACTTGCCAAAGATCGTCGATCGTTTGGTCGAGTATCGTGTATCAAGTATCGTCTGCGTAAAATATCGTGTATCGTGGCCTGAAGATCGCGATACTTGTGAAGTATCGTATATCGTTTGACCAAGTATCGTAGGGACAGAGATCGTGTATCGTTTTGGTCAAGTATCGTGTATCGTGTCTCAGAGATCGCGATACTTACCAGCGATCACGTATCGTTTTGAGCCAAGTATCGTCGATCGTGTATCGTGTTGACCAAAGATCGTGGAGTCCAGAGATCGTTTCGTCAAAGATCGTTTGGGGAAGTATCGTGTATCATGTATCGTCTGAACTCAGGTATCGAGTATCGTTTCAAACTCAGGTATCGTCTGAGCGGAGATCGTTTTCCAGCGATCGTTTCGACCAAGTATCGTGTCAGTCAGCGATCGTTTCCTCAGAGATCGTGAGAGTCAAGTATCGTGACTTGAAATTTTCCTTCAGTCATTTTCCAGCCTAATTTTTTCCTAGACTGCTAAGCCATATCTTAGAATTCTAGAGGCTAGAGGTGGACAAGATTTGATCAGAGCTCTTAAGTGAATGAACCTGAGATCCGGAAGAACCCTAGGAAGCCGAAGAAGTGTAATTTCTTCCGTAGGGAGCGTAGCTGAACCAAGCAGCCGTTCACACTATTCTGAGACCTCCAGTGAGTCAGAAGGAGAAATCCCCATGGCTTCAGAGGATATGCAAAACACTGTGCCCATGATTGGCCAGATGTCCATCATCGAGGGAGAATACAGAACTTCCTTAGAATATGTGAGCACCAACCGTAATGAGATCCCTATCTATTTGGAGGGTCTAAACAGATCAGTGGCCAGACTAAGGAAGGCTTCAGAGGCCTACATAGTGCCAAGACCAGCAGTTAAGTACATAGGAGGACTGTACATGGACAAACAAGACATTCAATACGTGGTCACAGAACACCCGGAAAGCATTAACGAGCATGGTGAGGAAAATAATGCTTCGAGCTTAAATGGATATGGAACCGAAGAACAAGTAGCTACTCCTAGAGAGAGATCAACAATTACTAAACTTTGGAGAGGAGACCTAATTCCCCAGGATGATACTCTAATAGATGTGTATTTGATCAACGGAATGGAGCACTTGCTCAGAGCCCATTCCTCTATATGGGAAGCTGCTCCTAATCAAGTTACCATCTATGAGTTACAAGACCCTGAGTTCCCCACCATCATCACATATTTGGACAAAAATCACAGAAGGTATTGGCCAATAACAGAATTAGAGAGAGCTGAATTAAAATATCAGAACATCCCAGTGTTCCCCCCAAGAGACCAAGCCACTACGTCTCGGAATCCACATGGAATTTCTCAAAATGATTCAATTCAACAATCAGGACAAACACGACAAACTCAACAAACACAGATTCCCATCAGACCACATGTACAATTCGCTATGCCTGCCACTAATCCTAATTACCGGCCACAACCAGCCATTGACCCAAGACAAGGAGTTCATACTCCAGTCAGACCACAGGTAGTACGAGGACCAGGCATACCAATAGGAAGACCAAACTACCCCGTAATGCCTAGACAACCCGAGGCAGGAAGGAGACTAAGACCGATCCAAGTGGCCAAGTGCATGAGAAATCATTATGATGGCTCGAGTGAACCCTATAATCACATAGCAGAATTTAAACAAGTAGTCAGAGCCGAGCAGGTAGATGACTTCATGATTCAATATGAGTCTTTTGGCCTTACCTTGTCAGACACAGCTTTCGCCTGGTTTCAGCCATTGGATCCAAATACCTTTCAGAACATGGATCAGGTATATCAAGAAATGATTGAAGAATTTACCAAATCTAGAATTAAAAACAATTCTTCTTCATTAATCCACAGCTTCAAACAAGTCCCGACCGAGTCAGTGAGATTGGCAGCAAGGAGATTCAAACAGTATGTGGATAGATGTCCCGTAGAAGAGAGACCAACACAAAACAAAATGGTATCATTGTTCTTAGAAGGACTGTTGAACGGAACCTTGAGGTCATTAGTGTACGTGAAGAGAGTTCAAACTTTGCAAGAGTGTATGAAGGAATGTATAGACCTAGAAGATAACCTTGCAGAAGACTTGAAAATACCCCAAGGTAGTTTGAAAAGCGAAGAGTCAACAAGTAGCACATCAAACCCTAAAAACAACGTAGAGGAAATTGCCGACTTGTTAGCAAAAAAACTGAATGTTCAAGGACAGAGGAATTATCCCACCAATCCTATGAGAATGCCTACGCTTAGAAGATGCATGCAGTGCGGAGGGGATCATCCTTCTCACTTGTGTACTAGGGGAGTAGTCCCACCACCTGCTTATGCTCCTCATAGACCCTCTGTCCCCGGACCACTACAATATTGCAGTATAGAGCAGAGATACACAAACCATAGCACTGAGAACTGCCCGTACAATAGGCAAACCAGACCCACCCAGCCTTATGTGAGACCATATGGATACCTGCAGAACCAGCAGGGAGGAGAAGCCTTTAGATATCCCTCGTATCTGCCGCAGGCACCAATACCACGACCATACGCATATCAGGGATATATGCAACCTCAACCAGTGCTAGGACAACAACCGCCCCACCCTCAGAATGTTGTCTCAGTTAAAATAGCGCAACCAGAGGAAAACCTAGAAAGGGCCATAGTGCCAGCTACACCTTTGACTAGTAGTGAACCATATGACTCATTTTACGAACCTAGTCAAGGAACATACTCTGGTTATGAGAGCTCAACAATGGAATATGGGCAACAATATGACCCATATGCTTATGGCATGGAGACACCAGAGAGTTCATATAATTACGAACAGGATTATGTACCTTTAATGTACACAGCTCCTAGAACAACCATGCCACCTCGACCAATGAATAGACCGCCTGTACCCAGAGGACCATGCTACAGATGTGGAGGTGACCACTATATTAGAGAATGTATATTGCCAAACCCACCACCACCACAACGAATTTGGGAAGGCTACTGTAGCGATTGTGGGAAGGAACATCTTTTCAGAGATTGTCCTAAGAATCCCAACAAAGTCACATCTAACGTACAAATTAATGTGATAGAAGTAATAGAATCATCAGGGAGCGACAAAGAGTACACTATACCTTTAAAAGCCATAACAAGAGCAAGGGCTAGAGAGAACCCTGATAAAACCGAAGAAAATAATCAAAGTGACAAAGAGGGAAATGCACCCATCCCTCACAAAGTAGAAGACTCCGAAGAACCAGAAAAAAATATCGCGAGTAAAAGATCCCAAAGATGGAAGCAAAGGAGAGACAGGATAAAAGAAAAAAAATTAGTGCAAAAGAAGGAAAAGGAAAAGAGTAAACAGAAGTCAACAGAAGACTCACAAGTGGAAGAAGAAAATAAAAAGGAGAATAAAAGGGAGGAGGTAGGATCAGTATTAGCAGACCCAATGCCTGAAGAATTAGCCATGTGGATTCAGGCATACAAAGCGAGAATAAAAGCAGGACCTACCATAGAACAATATGAGAGAGAATATCCGAGAGGCGACTTAGAAAAGGAAAGACTGGAAATATGCAAAAAACTGATAGAAGTTGCCCAACAAACATTAGAGAAACCCGCATCACCTTTACCAAACAACCGAATTGGTGAAGAGAAATTTCAAGAGTGCCTAAACACTCAGGAAAAGCCTAACGTAAATAGACCTCTGAATGATGAAATTGGTATTGAGAGAAAGGAAGGATCCATAGTCCCTGAAATAGAAGGAGACTGGACTAAGGATCTATGGGCACGAGTTCAAGAGGACAAGTGGAAAAAAGTAGAAGGAATGGAACCGCCCTTTGAAGAATTAGAGGCAAAAAACGAAATAGAGGGTTCAATACCTGAACTCAATTCAGAAGAAATTTTTCCAATGGATGCAAGTGACAGAGAAGTGGAAGACGATATAAAGGAACTACCCAACTATACCGGGGAGTATGAGCACAACTCAAAATTGTATCGCATTCCATCAATAAAGAGACGAGAAACGGATCCATCAGTTCAAACATCGGAGATCATACAACGTCTTAGAGAGGTGAAAATCCCATGTACCTTAACGTTCGAGGAACTGTTAAAGGTAAAACCACATTTAAAAGAGAAATTGATCAATCAATGGGAAGTTAAGGAGGAAAAGAAGGAAGTAGCTGACGAAGTGAAAACGGTGAGAATTCCAGTGGATAAAGTAGGAGACTTTAGCGAAGGAGATGAAGGAAATACATGCCTACCAATCACCTATAGGGGTTATACTACCAAAGCCATACTAGATTCAGGAGCTGGTGTTGGCATTGCTACCAAAGAAATTTGGGAGAAATGGGGAAAACCAGCATTGAGACCAACACGCATGAAAATTCAAATGGCGGATGGACATACGGAAAGACCCTTAGGATTGTTGGAACGAGTAGTCTTCACTACGTGCGGAGTGGAATTCGAACATACTTTAGCAATATGTCACTTTGAAAGGCCAAGCAATTATGAAATGATCTTGGGAAGGCCATTCATGAGACAGCTAAAGGTCGTACAAGATTGGGGAAAGGATGCAGTGTACCTACAACACGCAGGAGTCACCACTAGGATCAACCTACATACATACACATATCAAGATGTACCACCTCTGCAATGGAATCAAATCCATAAAGAGGAAGACGATCAATCGATTCATAGTGCAGGTTCTAGTGACCAATCCTGGATGAACGAGGACACTCACCTTTGGATATGCCAAGCTACAAAAAAGGAAGAAGAGAGAAGAAAAAGTTGGCAGCAGAAACAAGGTGTAGTGAGATCGGTACAAGATCCGGCGTATATGCCACAAGTATTTCCAGACGAAGAATTCGAACCTCACGGTTGGATGGAAATCTTAGCCACCCTTGATGTTTGTGTAAACGAAGAAGTGGTAACTATGAACGAATGTATTGACGAGGAGGGTTATGACATTAGTCTGTATATGGTAGTCCTTCAGGAGGCAGAAGAAGGAGAAGTGATCGAGAAAGACTGGAAGGAGGACTACGAGAGCATTGAAATGGAACCAAAACCCATGGATCTAGGAATTAGTACCACCAACATGGATATCACTGCTAATGAAAAACATAAGGAACTCACACAAAAAGAAGAATTAGAAGTTAAAAGGGAGTTAGAAGATGAAGAAAACAAACTCCAAGACCAATTTGAGGTACCAGCTCATTTCAAAAAATACGAAGTGGAAGAAAGGAAAATTGCTATTCAAACGCCTAAAAGAGAAGCACAACCTGGAATAGCATATGATAATAAGGAGCAAACCAAAAAAATAGTCGTAACTATGGAAGGAGGTGAAGAACGATGTACCTTCATAGGACAGGATGTCTCATTAGAAGAAGAACAAGAGTTAATTCGACTCATAAGAGAGTACCGGGATGTCTTTGCTTGGACTTATAAGGACTTAAAAGGAGTAGATCCATCTATATGTGCGCATAGAATCCCCATGACATCCGAGGCCAAACCTTCCAAACAGAGACCTTATACTTATAATGATGTGTATTCAGCCAAGATAAAAGAAGAGATAGATAAGTTATTAGATGCTGGATTCATCTATGAAATTGAGCACACGGAATGGGTATCACCCTTGGTGGTTGTACCAAAGAAAAATGGGAAGTTAAGAGTGTGCATCAACTTGAAAAAAGTGAACGCCGCAACCATAAGGGATAGCTATCCCTTACCAATCACTGACCATCTCTTGGAAAGGGTAGCAGGGAAAGAAGTTTATAGTTTTCTGGATGGCTTTTCAGGGTATAATCAGGTAGCCATTGCCCCTGAGGACCAACATAAGACTGCATTTGCAACTGAATGGGGAGTATACGCCTTTAGAGTCATGCCTTTTGGTTTAACGAATGCCCCAGCTACATTCCAAAGACTGATGTGTCATGTGTTCAAGGAATTTTTGAGAAAGAGCATGGAGGTATACGTGGACGATCTGTGTACATATTCAGCTATACGATCAGAGCACATCCCAGAACTAGAAAAGATTTTTGCTAAATGTCGACAGTATCGAGTATGCCTCAATCCTGAAAAATGTGTCTTCATGGTGCGACAAGGAAAAATCTTAGGACATATTGTTTCTAAGAATGGAATTTCCACAGATGAAGACAAAATCAAAGTCATTTTGAATTTACCGAGACCGAAAACTGCTAAAGAAGTTCAAGCATTTATGGGACATTGTGGTTACTATCGTAGATTCATACATATGTACGCCATAATTGCTAGACCTCTTTATGCATTGTTAACTCAATTCAATTGGACCGAAGAATGCGAAAGAGCTTTTAATGAGTTGAAGAATCGATTGAGTTCAGCACCCATTCTTCGAGTCCCTAACTGGAATAAACCGTTTCATGTTCATGTTGATGCTTCCAAGTTTGCCATTGGTTGCATCTTAGCTCAACCAGCGGATACAGGTAAATTAGACCACCCGATAGCCTATGCCAGTAGACAGTTAAATCAAGCGGAACGCAATTATACTACTACGGAGAGAGAAGGCTTAGGGATGGTTTATGCCGTCAAGAAGTTTAGACATTACTTATTGGCAAACAAATTCAAATTTTTCATTGATCATCAAGCTCTATTGTACTTAGTCAACAAGCCTTGCAATACAGGACGACTAGTACGATGGTTTTTATTGCTAATGGAATTTGATTTTGAAGTAATAGTCAAGAAAGGAAACACACACATAAGGGCAGACCACTTATCTCGTATGACACACGGAGAACCACCCATAGGAGTTCCTGATGATCTGCCAGATACTTATCTCTTTAACCTAGAAGTATGTCCTCAATGGGCCGAAAAATTGATCCCAATACTCACACATGGACCTAAAGATGGGATCACGCCAAACCGAAAGCAAGATCTTTGGAAGACTAAGAACCTTCACATTATTGCTGGAAGTTTGTACCACCAAGATTCAAGCGGACTGCTGATGAGATGCGTGGAAGAAGGGGAACAAAAAACGTGGCTTCAGAAAGCACACATAAATCAATGGAACACTCACTTGAACGCAATGAGAACATGGCAAACACTCAAGCGATTGGGCATATATTGGCCAACCATGCAACGAGATGCACATCATTATGTGTCGACCTATCCAACCTGTCAAGAACAAATCCCAGATGAGAACTCTACATTATGCTATTCTACAATAGCACCAAGGTGGAGTATGCCTCTGGTAAAGTTCTTAAAGACTCGAGAGTACCCTGATGGAGCCACCTTAGCAAGGAAACGTGCTCTTGAAGAACAGAGCAAAGATTACGCCATCATAGGAAAACAACTCTTTAAACGCGAGAGGGATAACCAACTAAGAATGTGCATTCATGAAAATGAATATCTCTCTGTCTTAGAAATGGCACATGCAGGAGCTGCGGGAGGACATTTCTCAGCAGAAAAAACGGTCAAGATGATTCTCTTTGCAGGCTTGTGGTGGCCAACTCTACATATGGATGCGGAGGCATATGTGAGAAGTTGCGAGACATGTCAGAGAGCGAAATATCCCATCAGAAGAGATGACATGCCCTTAAGACCGATGGTTTGTGCAAGAGCATTTACCAAATGGGGAATTGACTTCATAGGACCTATCAATCCACCGGCCAAAGGATCTCATGCTGAATACATCATAGTCGCCACCGACTACTTGACTAAGTGGGTAGAAGCAAAAGCCACTAGAAAGAATGATGCTCAAACCACAGCAAAATTTCTCTTTGAGCACATCTTCACACGCTTTGGACTACCGATTGAGATAGTGAGTGATCGAGGAACGCATTTCTTAAATGAAGTCATTGAGTCACTAATGAATGACTTTCTTGTGATCCATAAAAAATCAGCCCCATACCACCCTCAAGCTAATGGGCAAGCTGAAAGTTCCAACAAGGTACTATGTACTGTATTGACAAAGATTGTCAATAATGGAAGGTCAGATTGGGACAAACAATTGCATCACGCAATTTGGGCCTTCCGTGTGGCATATAAAACGGCCATTGGAACTACACCTTTCAACCTAGTGTATGGGCAGAATGCGATGTTGCCAATTGACTTCTTAGTACCTACACTGAAAGTGGCCCAGCAATATGAGTGGAACGGTCATGAATTATCTCAACAATTAGATCAAATTGAAAAGCTACACGAGACTAGACTACAAGCGGTAGCGGGCATTTATGCAGCCAAACGGAGACAAAAGGCTTATTATGATGCACATATAAAAGACAAGGGACTAAAAGAAGGTGACTTAGTCCTAGTATACACCCTCAAACAACATGTGAAGAAGCTCCAAAGACGCGGATATGGACCCATGATTATAAATCGAATCTCTACTAGTGGTGCAGTCAATCTCGCCACGCTAGACGGAGATGTTCTTCCCAACTACATCAGTGGATGCAGAGTGAAAAGATTCATGGAGCCATTGACTGATCAAATGCTAGCGAGACTGTTAGGAGCTCAAAGTAGGAAAAAGGAAGAGGAACGAATACGAGAAGAAGCGAGACAGGAAGCCCTAGAACGCATCAGAAAGCGCAAAGAGTGGATGAGGGAAAGAGACGAGAGATATCGAGCAGGAGAAGAACTCATCCCAATGGCTAATTTTAGAGCCACTGAGAACTCTGGACAACAAAGAAGACAGCCTTACTTGAATCTGGGAGCAGGACGAAAAGAGTATCACTTAGTGGATGCTCTCATAGACACAGGAGCAGCCATAAGCTGCATTAGATTTTCCTTGTCTCAGAGACTTAAAGAGGAGATACGCCCATCGAAGGCACAACTAATTGGAATAGGAGGAAAAATTACTCAATGCATGGGTGAGATAACTTTACCTTTACATATGGGGAACAACACTATGGAGCAGAGACTCTTAGTGTGTCAGGACCAGGATCTGCTTGAAGATGTGGTGTTAGGACAAGATTGGATCTATGAATATGAGGTAACCATTCAATTGGCTTTAGGATACATATCTGCCAGAATAGGACCTCGTGAGGTATTTAGTTTGCTAGACGAACGACCACCCAAAGCTGCTATTATAGAGCCAGAAGTTCATTCAAATGAACAAAGTCAGGATTGTATGTTCACTAGCACTATAGAAACCCCATCGTCAAGTACTTCATGTGAAAATACCGTGAGTCCTGTGTGCACTCCATCTTTGAGTATAGAGAGTCACAAGAGTGCACAAGAACCTGAAATCCAGCCCAGAGAACCACAAGGCGCAAGAGAGAATATTCCTCTGCAAGAATTGAAGTCTACACCCATGAAGGTGTACCCTATTCCACATTCTACACTAGCTTGGATAAGGAAGGGTCAAAAGAAGGCATACCTTCAGCAACAGAAGAGTCTTCGACATCAGCATGTCCAATCAAAGAAGAAGACAACGAGTTTCGAACACTTCAGTCAACCACGACTCAATAGCAGGTGGATCCCAAGGAAACTGATAACGGCACAACCTGATCGAACAAAAATATGGATCCCAAAGTCATGTAATCCAAGGACGATCATACCAAACAAGGAACATCCTCAGAAGGGCTATCACCATCAACATAGTCAACAGGCACATCAGCCGAGAAAAAGGACATATTGGAGGAAGAAGGAATCTACAGATGCAATACAAACCAACTTGAGATTCCCAAAACAGAATAAGCAGACGTACTACCGAAGAAGAACCACATTCATCAAAGAGGTGGAGAATACAGTACATGCCGCCCAAGTGAAGCAAATTTGGGTGCCGAAAGACAAGACAAGCTGCATACATCAAGAAACTACTTCCAATTGCACACATGAGGAGTTGTCGAGATCCAAAGTATGCATGATAGGGCCATATTACAAGGCCAAGCATTCGGCACGTCTTTCTTCTACTTCCGGATAGTCACGCACATTTTCCCTTTGGAAATAGGAGAGCACTTGTACATACATAAAAATATTACTCCAAAAAAAATTCACTAACCGCTTCGGCTATGGACTAACTTTTATGTTTTCTTTTCAGCAAAAAATATGAAAATACATGGAAAAATTCAGGTATTACCTTTCTCACACCCACGGGAAAGGGACGGCACCATGCACTCGGAGCAACATCAAATTATTAATCAACATATGGAGGAGGCTTTCTGGAAAAAATATATGGATACTAATTCATATTCCATATTGAGTGCAGATGGCTCCCACTGATTCCGAAGCAACACAGCAAGAAGAGGAGCAACTTCTTCCAATGGAATCGGTAACTAAAGCAAGAGGTCACTGGTTCAGAGACGATCAGCCAGTGTCGGACCTAATTTTCATGGCTACCATTAAGATCATGGACACGGACCATTACTTCCCTATCATGTCCCAAGATTTCAAGACAATAATACAGGGACTACCTCATATTGAGGATGTGTGGACTCAAGCTAGAATTGAAGCATTCTTGAAGATACCTATATATGTACCAGATTTTCAAAGGTGTACACAGGTGATGAACACTATGCAGCCAGCTGGAACAAAAATCTCAGTCCCAGAAGCGCAAGTATTGGACAAAGTTGGGACATGGAAGACTATACAGTTCACACATGAATTAATTAATAAAGCGTTTGGATGGAATCAAACAGGGATAACTAATGTGAAGGAAGAATGCCATGACCCGAAGAAGAGATCATTCCTGGAAATCAATCGAATTGACATAGAGGATGCTGTACGGCTGGTGCATCAACACTTTTGTTTTCCAAGTATGCACAGGTACACCGCACCCCAAAAGATAGTCGTCCAACTACTGTCACATGCCATGAGACAAATAGGCAATAAAGTAAATCTCACAGGCTATGTACAAGAGCGCTTGTTTGAAGCCCAAAAGAAGTGGGGGCAAAAGAAATTTTTGAATGGGAGTTCAGCGCTGACATTGCTCATATATGAAGCTTTGGACATGAAGAATTGTTTAAGGGAGATGCCAACCTCAGAAGGACTAGCTACATATGTGAAATCCGCCTCAGTTCCCAAGAAGAAGAAAAGTACTACAGGTGTGGAAGAGGCAAGAACTAGCTCTCAGCCAAGAATGAGAGGCACCAAAAGACTAAGAGAAGTCAAGACAGAGGAAGAAGGAATACCTATGAAAAAAAGAGTACATGTACTTCCAAAGGTGACACTTACAGGACAGAAACAAATCACGGAGGAAGAGTTGACCAAAGCACTTGAAGCAACGCACAAATATACTGAAGGACAAGTCAACTTACCAGTGCAAGGTCATCACTACCAGCAGTCACAACATGAGTCAAAAACAAAAAGAAAACTCACTAAGGTTCACCGATACTGTGAAATCGGATTAGACAACTCCAGCTCATCTACCCAAGACAAAGAAGAAAAGGACACATCATTGTTGGATGTGGATATTCGAAGTGAATCCAAAGATGATGGGCAGTGGACCGAACTCAATGAAGTGAATTATGATGAAGAACCAGAATGCCCTAATCCGATAGATCAAGATACAAAAAAGGAGTCCGAAGACCACAAGCACAAAGATAGATGAGGAGATTGCGGAAAAGGAAAATGAAGATCAAGATATAGAAACGGAAGAACCATTCACACCTATCAGGGTTGTAGCAGAACCTTCCCCAATGGATGTCACTTTTCAGGGGAGTGCTACTAAAAAGAAGGCAGCAAAAGGCGACGATGAGGAAGCCAAGATACAATTGCAAATTCGACAGCCACACAACGAGACACTCCAGGTGGCAGAAGGCAAAGATGTGCAAACGGGAGAGACTCCAGCAATAGCAAAGACATGGCTAAATGTAGATATCGCTCAGCTCAAGCCTGTTGTACAAGATATGATTCGAACAGCTCTAGATACACAACAGTTAATGCTTGATGCTGATGAAGATTATGACCAAGCCATGCAAGACAAGAAAGAACTCGAAAGAGCAGGCAAAGAGCTTTCCGAGGAAATAGTCAAGGTGCGCGAACAAGTTCTGAATAAAGAAAAGGAACTCCAAGCAGTCAAAACACAAAACAGTATGCTAGAAACGGAGCAGACAAAATTGCAAGATCAAGTACAAGAATTGACAAAGAAATTAGAGATGAGTGAGACTGAGAAGACACGACTTCAAACACGCAGCAAAATCTTAGAGTCTCAGCTCAAGGCCAGTATGGAAGAAGCTGACAACATGAGACAAAGAAATAAAGAGCTAATGACAGCTCTCATTAGTGATCAGCCACTAGCAATAACTGATGGCCCACAAAGAAAGGTCAAAGACCTGGAAGATCAGATCACAAAATTACAAGATCAGCTCAGACAGGAGCAAGAAGTCATAACGGATTGGGAAAAGAGATATATGGAGGACACAGGAGCCCTCAGGATGAAATGGAAAAAAGCAGAAAATAACTACCTGCGACAGTGCAAGGAAGACACGGAGCACATGAACATTGTGGCCCAAGAACTATTGAAACATCAAGCAACTATTGCTAAGGCCGAAGAAGAAAACAAACAAAAGGATGATTTAATCAAAGAGCTTCAGAAGCAATTAGAGAAGCAAGCACAACAGGGGACACCAGTAGTTCCGCCAGGAACATCGGCTACTGTGGAGGAAGAGGTACGCCCTCTCTCTCCCCCCTTGTATAATTCACCAATAAGGGAGGAAAAGGAGGTTCCAATAGAACCTAACACACGAAAAATTGCAGAGCTGAGCAGGACAGAAAGGGCACTACTGGTGTCCCAGCTTACGGCTGAATTTGAAGATCAAATCATCAATCTAATGAAAAAGGCTCAAATCGACAGCATGCAACTGGAGCAAATACTAAGGCCATTCAATGTACCATACGGACTTTTGAAGGAACAAACTAGGCATTACATAAAACATGCTACAAATAAGGAACCTGACCTCAATCTCCATTTTCGGCATGATACTTTTAAATATACTCAGGTAGAGTTTGAGGCAGCAAATCCAATTTGGAGAAGAAAGCTCTTGGAAAAGCACCCTACACTACGGGTACAGTGGGAAGCATCACCGTGTGAGCTTCAAGTGAACCCATCATTTTGCCCACTACCCCGTCGAAGAGCATGGACACAATTTTGGGAAGGCCAGCGACAAGGTACCATTAATAATCAATGGTTAAATTATCCGCTATTACCTAGTCCACCACACAACTACCTACCGACAGAGGAATACATGGTCAAAACCATGGAATTTTGGCTTGCAAGATATTCTACCGTTCCCGACCTAGCCGTAAAAATGACGAATAAAATATTTAGCATGCTCCTGACAGTACTTAAAGTGTTCCAACATGCACAGTATACTTTTTTGAACTTCATCGGTATTACGCAGGGCTCGGAGGCCTTAATTTTTGATTTATCTACTATTCCCAGCCGGTTAACAATTATGGCATATTTTTCTCGGCTCATGTTTCTACCATCGACATACATGCAGACATTTGAAGAAGCATTCTTCACGGGCTTCTTCGAAATGGATTCAGAGATCTTCATTAAAATGACCTCCAACTTAAATGCACGACTGGTGGCCTACGAGATAAGTTTCTTTGCTGACCATAGACAGGCACCAGAGGACGGAGTCAAGTCGCGCCAATGGAAGGAGTTCATGTTATGTCACGCCAATCTGCTAAATCAAAGAGAGCAACAGGTTATTCAAACCTATACCCGTCATCACAAAAAGCCTGTCGGGGACGACAGAGTTCAGGAGGGGGGCAGTGTCGAGGGCGAGACGAGTAAGAAGAAGAAAAAAAGAAAACAACGAAAGAAACAGCTTCACTAAAAGGCAAATTTGAAGATGCATCTCTGCAGGAAGCCCCGCAGGGGCGCACACACCAAGGAAAAGCACGCAGCTGGAAGAAGGAATCAGGGCCAACATGTATCACCTATGTGGATGCTTCAACCTCTTGAGTTGCAGAGGTTTCAGATCAAGGCTTACGAGCTACATCCGCATATGTGCACTAATGGCGTGCGTGGCAAACCAAATCAACCAGGTCCAACGTGTGCAACTAGGACAAATCAGAGCGCCTCTAAAACGTAATGCAAGATCAAGAATTAGACAACACTGACCACTGGGCGCGTGCGTGAAGCAAAGTCTGTCAAGGGACGACAGAGGCGAAGAGGGGGAGAGTGTTGCAGAGCTAAAGAGCGCACAAAGCAGAGAAAAAAGACGGGCCCCCAAAATTTTTCCGATTTGGACCACATATTTTTGTAACATATTCATTTTTGTAATATATTTCCCTTTGTAAAGGCACTAGAGGAGTCCTCTAGATGCATTCCCATAGAAGAATAGAAGCTTACCCATGTAAAATAGTAGGAAATTAGCTTTTAGTGAATAAAGTGCCGGTCACTTGTGTGAAAGGACCATTTTTAGGGCACTAGTATATAAGTCAAATGTGACTCTTTGTAAAGAACTTTTTGCCATTGTGAGAAGAGAGAGCACAGAAGAGGTGTATGCATGTGTATTGCTTGGAAAGAGTGCTTGTGAGTGTAGTCTATCCTTGAGAGTGTTTCTTGGCTGTAGGAGAGGTGTGTGCGAGGTGTAGGAAGTGCTGAAACGTAGGAAAGTATTTTCGCGATTCAGTATTTCTGTCATAACTTGAAGTAGGAGCGTCGGAATTGAGTGAGACCACTGCCATTGGATGCGTCTTCTCGAGAGCTTCGAAACGCATATGCTATTCGCTATGTTTGGAGCTCTGAGCTGGGATAAAAGTCCAAAATACTGACGGCTGCTGCACCAAGTATCGTTTCGCCTTGACCTACAGTTGAAGCTTGTTAGGATAAGTATTTACCTCATTTTCATTCTTGAGTAGCTCATTTGCATTGGCCATTACGTGATTGCATGTCTTCATACACTCGGCTAGGTTTGCATACTCTTTGGATTGATATTTAAAAGCGTGTATCCCCACTATATGCACTTGTGAGGGGATTGAGGTATAGTCTCTTTCTCCGCAAGTCCCTAAGTTGAAGCTTAGGTCAACATATGTGTATGTGTATGTGTATGTGTATGTGTATGTGTATGTGTATGTGTATGTGTATGTGTATGTGTATGTGTATGTGTATGTGTATGTGTATGTGTATGTGTATGTGTATGTGTATGTGTATGTGTATGTGTATGTGTAAGTGTAAGTGTATGTGTGTGTATGTGCATATGTGTGCATATGTGTGTATGTGCATGTGTATTTGTATGTGTAAAAGTATGTGTATGTGTGTATATGTGTATGTGTTGGTGTATGTGTATGTGCATATGCATGTGTATAATTATGTGTTAATGTGTGTATGTGTATGTATATGTGTATATGCATGTATGCATGTCCATGCATGTGCATGTAGATATGTTTGTGCATATGCATATGTGTATGTGTAAGTGTATGTGTGTATATGTGTGTATGTATGTGTATGTGCATGTGTGTGTATGTGCATGTGTGTGTATGTGTGTATATGTATGTATGTGCATGTGTATGTCTAAGTGTATGTGTGTGTATATGCATGTATATGTGTATGTGTGTGTATATGTATGTATGTGCATGTGTATGTGTAAGTGTATGTGTGTATATGTGTGTATGTGCATGTGTATGTGCATGTGTATGTGTATGTGTATGTGTGTGTATATGCATGTATGTGCATGTGTATGTGTATGTGTATAATTATGTGTATGTGTATGTGTGTATGTGTATGTGTAGGTGTATGCTTATGTGTGCATATGTGTATATGTGTATGTGTATATATGCATGTGTATGTGTATGTGTATGTGCATGTATATATGTATGAGAATGCATGCACATGTGCATGTGGATGCATGTGCATGCATCTGCATTTGCATTCATGTGTATGTGCATGTGCATATGTATGTGCATAAGTATGTGTTAATGTGTGTATATGTATGTGTATATGCAATAATGCAATAATGCATGTGCATGTAGATATGTTTGTGCATATGCATATGTGCATGCATATGTGTATGTGTATAAGTATGTGCATGTGTGAGCATGCATGTCCATGTATATGTGTATATGTGCATGGGAATGAGTAAGTGTGAGTATGTTAATTAATGAAAACAAAACAATTTAAATGATATACAAACAATGAAAATTGTAATTATAAAAATTAGCCATATATTATGCTCAATGAACTTCTTGAATAACCTGCAATAAGGAGAGAGAGAGAGAGAGAGAGAGAGAGAGAGAGATCAAAAGAAAGAGGAAAAAGAGAAAGAGAGAGAGAGAAATAGAAATTGAAAGAGAAAGAGGGAAAAAGAAGGAGAGAGAGAGAGATAGAGAGAGAGAGAGAGAATGAGAGAGATATTAGAAAAGAGAGAGATTGAGAAAGAGATATCTTGAGCTCATAAGCACAACACAGATATGAACATTGGATAGCTCTTTGATCAAATGCAAGAAAAATGATGATCGAAGAACGATCCAACGTTTGTTTTTATTTTGATCAAACATAGCCATTGCATAAGTGATGTACAAATGTCATATACACAATTCTGCAAAGCATCACATATGCAGTGTTTTTAATGTCGCATATGTGATGCTAATGATGTTTGCATATGTGACACCCACATTAGCGATGCCTTAATTAACATTGCTAAGAGCCTCAGAAATAACATTGTTTCTAATGTCCTTTAGATGACGATGCATGCTCAAGATCGAGTGTGATAAAATGCACAATCACGTAGCGATGAAAGTGTGTCGCGTCCACCATCGCTATGCCCCCATATTCCTTGTAGTGGTTTTGCATCTCAAATCCATAATTTAGTTGTTTTTGTTATGTTTATTTTCTTTATGTTCTCACTCTCATACTATTTTGATTTATTCGTCCTTTTTAACAAAAATGTTACTACGACTACCAAGATCCAAATCCAAATGCTTGTAAAGGTTACAAAGCAAGAGAGAAAGTGTATTCATGAGTTTTTGTGTAGTAATTTATATGAAATGAGTGAAAAGACAATTACCCAATCCTTTCGCCTAGAAAACTACAAAGATTTCATTGATAGAGCATGCAAGAATGCATATAAATTTTTGGGCATAAAATTTTGGTCAAATATCTAGAGGTATTGAAGTATTAATAGAGGGGAAATTAGCCAAAGAAGTTTCGAGAATCATCCGGCATAGTGTGAAAGTAGCAAAAAGTGTAGAGATAGAAGAAAAATGCAATCCATGATTGAATGAAGATGGTTGAAATATTATGCCAAACCATGAAAAGGATAGAAAAGCTAAGAGTGGAGACAAACAAATAAGTACAAAGATCGCCCCAAGCTTTACAAATTTTTTTATTCTCATCAATACAGTTTTTGGAAGTAGGTCAAGTTGGTGAAGGTGTTCAGAGTACAACTAATAAAGTGCAGATTGAGAAGAAGGATATATGAGAATGAAATATTTGTTGGACAGTTAATAAAATTTTGACATCATAATAATTCATATCTAGATGAGGTGGCAATACATGAAGCTACAATTTTATTATATCACACATTGGATTAATAGCAACATTCAGCATAAGTGAACACCATATAAAGAAACTAGTTTTGATATATAAATGTTGAAATGGAGGCCGCATGATAGATACTTGGATGGAGAGAATGGAAAAAGGACCAAAAAATATTCAATTAAGTAGAGGATTTAGAGATATAGAATGCAATATAACTACTTTGAAAAATAGTATCTCGTAAATAGTCAATGCATTACTACAAACATTTGTCTTTTACATTTCAATAATATCACACATAATGATGTACAAGGATCAACCATTTTGTTTCATTTTGAAGGAGACGTTGTCTATATAGGAATTTGTGGCTGGGGAAGAACCACATCATATATTCCACACAAAGAACCTTCCCAAAGGGACTTGATTTATTACCTTCTACTAAAGCAACATTGAAACACAATACTTGGTGGGTAGCTTTTGGATGTATCACTATAGGTCCTCTAGTATATACTAAAATGAGGGATTTTCATTCGCTCAACAAGTTGAATTTGCAATTTTTGAGGTATGTAGAAATTGAAAAGGATCAGACTTTTGGAAATGGATATCCAAAATTTAAATATGCTATTAAGTTTAGTGTGGATGCAAACATCCAAAGCAGAAAAGATACTCATGAGTTCTTTGAGCATCAATACATCTGTGTAAATGTGGTTTATCAATTTTTGAGAGCACCGGCTTAGGGTCTCTTTGACATTGTATATGGTAATTCAAAGGTTTTGAAATTCAAATATCAAATCTTCTCTTTAGATCAATGATTTTATTCTTTGTATTTAAAAACCTTAAATCTATACAAATTATTGTGAGCTTTGTTGGGTGTGTATAAAAGTGTGAGAGACACACAAGAAGCACACACGAGGGGCACAAATGCAACAAGACACACGGAGAAGACAGATGGTTGAAATAGCTCTCTATATTGATGACAAATTGAACTCAACTAAGAGCTAAATAATATCCCTTAAGTACAAAGTACCACCATATATGAGTGAACCATGTACGTCGTAACATGGGGGGAAAATCTCTAGCCAACACTAGAGTAAAAAGTGCCTATGTATAGGGAAAAGGTTCACATCAAAGCTACTCAAAGAACACGTGTAACAATCCACCCTGGAGTGAATGATGTTAACACATACAAGGAAGGAGTGATAGATCAGCCCCCAATAGGTAATAAGCCTAAAGCTTTGCAAAAAGCTTCAAAATTTTCTCATAGAATAGCTTTGGTGAATATGTTTGCCACATTATCATGTGTGGGCACATATGCCAAATCAATATCTCTTGCATGAAGGTGCTCTCTCACATTGTGATAATGCACCTCAATATGTTTGGTTCATGCATGAAACATTGAGTTTTGCCATTGGCTATCAATGAGAATATGCATATCAATATCAATCTCCATGAAAAGATCCATCAATAGATATCTCAACCATATACACTCCACTGTAGCTATGAAAATTGCCCTATACTTAGCTTCGCAACTCGATGCCACCATTGTAGGTTGCTTCTTACTCAACCAAGATATGCATGCGTCTCTAAGGAAAAATAAATTACCAAAATGTTTTCTCATAGTCAATGCCATATTTTTGTGCATATCCTTTGGCAACCAATCTAGCTTTGTATGGATCAATTCTACCATCTGACTTTCTCTTAATCTTGTAAACCCACTTTGTACCAATGGCATTTGCCCCTTTTGGAAATTCACATAACTCCTAACTACTAGTCCTATGTATGGAATCCATTTTCTATTGCATAGCACTCATCCAATGTGGATTGTCACATGCATCTTTAAAACTAAGTGGATTTTCATTACATGTTGTTGCAATAAGAGAACAATCCACAAGATTACTTGATGCATTGCGAGAGCTTGATCTTGTTCTACCAAGTAAAGGTGTACTCAATTTGTTGTCTTGCAAAGTTTTTTTAGCCACTTTGGCATATTTTGTGCACTCTTGATAGACATATAATACATCTTCAACATGTATATCATGCATGGGCTGAATTTCATGCTCATTTTCAGCCATATTTTGTAGCAAATGCTCAACCATATGTGGCCGGAAATTTCTAGAAGTTCCAACATTTTTTGGTTGAAAAATTTCAGCCATGTTTGGCTGGAAATTATTTGCATTTTCAGCTCTATTTTGTTGGATTTTTTGAAACCTTTGAACCTCATTTGGTTGGTCTACATGGACGTAGGAAAAAAGTAGAATGCACCACTTTGGAACAAAGGCATGATTGTATCCAACACATCTTGTGAGCTAACTGTTGCCTATTTTTTGCATTCAAGTAGAGCGAAAACTAAATTTTTAGCAAATACCACATCTCGACACACAATAATTGTTTTCATCAATGGATGCTACAAATGATTTCCCTTATTTTGAGCATTATAACCAACAAATATACATTTCTTTGCCTTGTCATCAAGTTTGTGATGTTGTTGTGATTGCACAAGAGCATATGCCAAACAACTAAGCAAACACATATGAATAACCATAGGTTAATGAACATTCCAAACCCCATAAGGGGTGATGACTCTCAATGCTTTTGTAGGGTAGTGATTGAACACATAGTTTGCACACATGACTCCTTCCATCCAAAACTTCTCGATAAGGTGCTTTCATTTAACTATACATCATGCCATTTGAAGGAGTGCTCTATTTTTATGTTTGACAACACCATGTGGTTGAGGTGTATATGCACCATACATTGGTGTGAAATTCCTCTTTCATGAAGAAAAGCATTAAACTCATGTGACATGTATTTGCCACCATGATTTGTGCAAAGAGTCAAAAGCTTGTTTGAAGAAAAAATTTTAGCCATAGCTAAAACTGATTTCAAGCAAGAAAATAATTCATTCTTTGCTTTCCTAGGATACACCCATGTATGGTGAGTAGCATCGTAAATAAAGGTACAATTTTCATGTAGTGTGTATATGACTAACTTTTGGAAAAGAAGCATGATGTATTTTTCCAAGAATGCAACCTTCACATTCATGCTTTTCAATGGACTCAAGTGTTGGAAAACTAATAATTATGTCCTTCTGTTGCAAGTAAAGCAAATTATTGAAGTTCAAGTGACCAAAATGAGCACGCCAAAGCTCCATTTCAACCATGGAAGAAGTATGAGCAACCAAGGCATTTGAGGCAGCCCTCTTGTATGTATCCAAGTGATATAAGCCACTGCATAATGTACCGGACATCATGATAATATCACCATTTCTAAAATCATGAACCATACACTTTTCAACAAAGTGTACATGAAATCCAACTTCGGCAATCAATGGAACTGAAACTAAGTTCTTCTTGATACTGGGTACATACAATGCATTTTTCAAGAGAATCACATCTCCAATCGTAAGCTCAATTGCTTATCCTCCAATGATAGGATAAGAGGCATTGTTCGCACACACCACATGTCCTCCTTTGGGTGCATCTTTCAAAGGTGCAAAAAATCTTTTGCATGAGGTTATGTGCTTTGAAGCACCACTATCAAAGAGTTAATCCGAATCAGCCTCACTCACAACCATACATTTAGAATGCAATGATTATCATAGTGACATGTAACAACACATGCCCAAAAATCTTGAGCCATGTTAGCTTCATATTCTTTGCATTTGAAGAATTTTCAGCAATAGACATGTTGGATTCCTTCTTCTTTTAATTGCATTTAGCAAGATTTCTACACTCAGCAATAGCATGACCAACTTTTTAGCAGTATTTGCATCTCTTCTTCTTTTGCAAATCAGAATCATTAGAGGAATGAGTGGAAGAGGAAGACTAAAGCTTTGGTTTTGATGAACCCCAAGTGGAACCATACTTGCTTTTCCCTTTTTGTGAGATAGCAAGTGCTTTTGTTCCCTCTATCAAACCACTCCTATTCACTCTAGATTTCTCTTATTGCAAAAGAAGAGACACAACCTCATCAAATGCATGTTGGATTTCTTGTTTGCAACCAAATGAGGTGTAGTGTCAAAGCTTTGAAAAGATTCCGATAATTCTTTCAACAATGTAGAGATGAGTGATGCATCTGGAATAATCTCACCTATGTTTGCCAATTGCTCTTTCAAGTTCTTGATGCATGTCACATACATATGCACAGACGCATTTTGAGCCATATATACATCCTCAAGTATGAGACACGTTTATTATGCACGACATACAAAGAAGCTAGAATGTCCCATGCATGTCTCGATGTAGAACATGACCAAATGTGTGGAAGTGTATGAAGCTTCACAAAAAGTGCAATCAATGCATGAGCTTGAGCATCTTTTCCATCCCATCTAAGTTGCTCCTATGTAGGTGAAGGAGGAGTAAGCATTGTACTTGAAGAAGAAGCTCCATTTGTGACAGTAGACTGTGAAGTAAAAGAACCTACAAGTCTTTGATCTACATGTGCCACTATGTTCCATAATTGTTTTGCAACAAGAACATGTTTCATCATGTAAGAAAACATCGGATAGTTGGTTCCATCAAGCTTATCTTCAGCTTGAAGCATGCAAAACAAGTCATTGTTGCCCACCATTTCACTAAAGAACAACAATGTGATAAGATCTTTACTTCAATGAAAGTTCAAATGAATGCTGAAATTTAAGCTCATAGTTCGTCACTCTGATGGTGATTCTAATTATATGAACGGTTTCAAAATGGGTTAAAACACTAGTCCAAATGGTGGAAACTTTTCTTGGCTACTGGAAATTATTTTTCTATGCTACAAAGTCGATTTGCACTGTTAAAAGTGCACGCACACTGAGATGTGAAAAACCAAAACTTGAGAAGGATCTAAACCTGCTCTGATACCACTGTTGGCTGTATGTAGAAGTGTGAGAGACACACAAGAAGCACAAACAAGGAGCACAACTGCAAAAAGACACACAAAGAAGATGGATGGTTGGTATAGCTCTCTCTATTGATGATGAACTGAGGTGAAGTAAGAGTTGAATAATATCCCTAAGTACAAAGTACCATCATATATGAGTGAATCATGTATGTGGTAACATGGGGAAAAAACCTCTAGCCATCGCTAGAGTAAAAAATGTCCATTTATAGGGAGAAGGTTCACATCAAAGCTACTCAAGGGACACATAAATGTAACAAACTTTGAGTCTATCTCTCTTGTTCAGTGAGCAATTATATATGCATGTTTTACTCCTATCGTGAGTAATGCACACACCAATAATATTTTTGGCATCCCCAAATCCTTCATATCAAATGTCTCACTCAACTTTCTTTTTGAGAAATAACAATTCAATAGAGGAATTTCCAAAAATCATCATATCATCGACATAACGTATCAAGCATGTCAAGCTGCCATTTGAGCATTGGCATCCACTCACATGATCTTGAGACTTATGCGCCACCTTCTTGTACTCTCAAAATCCTTGCTAAAGATGTAGGAAGATAACTTGAAAAATCAAATGATGTGTCTACATTCTCCTCTCTCACGATATATATTGACCCTAACTCTTTATCTTCTTAACTTGGCACTCATGGATATCTTGGCATAGTGTTATCTTGACTCAATTCTGATATGGGTTCACTTAGAGCCACCTAAGAACTTGAACGATGTCTTTATCGAGCTCATTCCATGTACATTGCTCCATGTTTGAGTAACTTTGGAGCATCACTTCTTTTTAATACTTATCTTGGCTTTGAATACTAGATTTCATATTATGTTTTACTGTCTTAGTAAAAATATTCATGAGTAATGTCTATAATCTTATAGTGCAAAGTGCTTGAGAGTTCTTGGTAGGGTGGGATGCCCCTCCCAAGCTCTTTTCTCTTCTCTGCCAATCAAGAAAGGGTTCCTCCCTTGTTGTTTTTTTTCAAAGGAAGTTTGAGAGAGCCTAATCTTCCAAACTTTAATTAATAGAAATTACAATTGTACAAGGAATGGGCCTAGCACCCATCAGATTCCCGTATCAATTTTACAAAGAAGTTTGATAACCCTCTCGTCCCCCCTCTTGTGGGAACCACTTGCTCTTGATCTTGAGGAAACTCTATGATGTCTAAATGGTGGGGGCTTCTTACAATTGGAAATTCTTTTGCCTAAAAGGAAAAGAGATTTTTTGATCGACCATTCTTTAGGAGGCCTTCTAAAGTTGGTTGTACACCTCTCTTTCCATATTTTCCATAGAGTCTCCCCTCTTATAACATTCCACAATGCTGAGGAACATCCGATTGCTTCACCTAGGAAAGCTTGCTTCCACTTGATTTGTCCCTATAACAACATGATTCTCTCAAGGACTTGCTAGACCAATATTGATTTGAGGCACGAATAGAAGAGGTGTCCCAAGTCTTCCATCCCATGAAGGCCTCATTTGCACCATGGGGGGACCCTGAAAATTTTGTTAGCTTTTACATTGTTCTAGATTCCATGGTGTAGGATTTGCCACATATGCACAAACTTTATGAATTCATAAGCAAAATTGTCTCACCCATTGGCCGATCTCTAGCCTCGAAAGAAGACGTCAGAGGCCTCATATATGAAGGTGCAAAATACTCATTCAACACTAGATGGCACCCACAGATTTGTGTCAAAGCTGATCCAAACAAGGATCTCCCCTCCAAAATTGTCATAGACACTGGAGAAGAGAAAACCGTTGAATAGGAGATTTTGTATAAGATCTTGGAGAATGCTTGTTTTCATTATGGAATGCAAGGCCATAGAATTAAATATTGTCCCCCTAAGGCAAAAATACAGTAAGAAAAATCAACAGAAAGATAATGATATAGGGATCATAGTAGCTGATGGGGCTTAAAACGTATCAACAAATCATCCATGGGAGGCTGAGAAGGGGACAACATAAGTACTGGAAATGAACCCTAATGGCTTCAAAACTTGGAAAATGAGGTCAAAGACCTGGATTACCTAGGGGGAATGAATCATGAAGACTATCATAGCAAGGGGCAACCCTTAAAAATTCAAATTGCAAAGAAAGCAACCAAGAAGGAAACACCATTATCAAGGAGATTGGGATTATCACCAGCAACAATGCTAGCCAGGATAGTGAAAGCTCGACAATTGGTTCTACAATCCCAAAAAGGATGACACAATCGTTTTGGAATAAGGTTTCTCACAAAGGAAAACAATCGATCGAGATACTATGGAAGAGCCCCCTTAAGGGGAAACTCCTATGTCAGGATCCCTCTACCTCAAAGAAAAAAGTTGAGGAGAAAAACAAGAAAAAGAGGGACAAGGCCCCTCTCCACAAAGATCTCAACCTTCAATAATGATTATCATGTCTCTCAATGTTAGACGGCTATCGCATCTCTCAAGAGCGACATTGATCGATGAGTGGATCTGCAATAAAAGCATAAACCCAAACTTCGTATGTTCAAGAGATCAAAATTGATGGGGAGGAACTACAAAAGAGACTTAGTGTATTTCCTCGTCCCATGTTTGGCTCTCCGCCACACAGCTCAAGGGAAATGGTGGAGTCACTATCGGCATCAATATAAGTCGACACACTAGAATTGTGGACTCCCTTACTGACCAAAACCATCGGTGGTCTGGTGCTTCTTTTGGAGGCCATTTGAAATTTTCCATATTCTTCTTGCATGCTCCTAATCCCATTTTGAAAAGAATTTCCACTTGGTACTCATTGGATTATTTGCCCCTCAACGTGATTCTTTGTGAGGAATTTAATGTGGTGAAGTTCCTTTTTGATAGATCTGGGAGGAAGGGATGGGTGATTGATGGGCAAAAGAAGGCAGTATGGGATCAAGTCAAGTTACACCTAGATTTGGTGGAGGTTTCTCTTGGTCAAATCTCTAGAATGGTACTCACTTCCGGAAAGCTAGACTCGATAGGAACCATACCTTGCAGAACATCATCAACAAATGGGGCACCCTTTCCCTCTCCCAAAGTGTGGAATCTTAGATATACTCAATACTCCAGTCTCAAGTGACCACAAATGATCCATGGTGCTCTAAGTTGTAAGGTCCCCATTATGAGGAGAAGCGATTGTGAGAGCCTAGACATTTGTGGAACCCTAACTTCCGAGTTATATGAGGTCTATGTGTGACTGATGGTTATAGATGATCTTTGTGAGCCTAGCAATTGGGTTAGGTAGGCATAAACTTCCAAGCCATTGGGTTGCCATTCAAGGCAAAAATAAAGGCCCTATGGCATCACGCGGTTTCCCCATAGAACCTTAATGGGAGGAGTGCAGAGGGGGGCTTGCCCCCTTCTACGGGGTCCAGGGGGCCTATCCCCTTGACTCGTAAGGACAAGACGGTAGGACTTTTGGTCATGGAGATATTGTCAAATCGTATATTTTACTGACTATTTTGTATCTCCCGACTATGTCTATCTATATGGAATCACCTTGTAAAAGTTATATAAGCATGGTCAGGTTCAACTTTACATAGCATTGTGCACCAATAAGTCCTTCATCTAGAGTCTATCTAGATCTCCATCTACGGTCCACATTGGGAGCACACGGGTGGACAATGCCGTCATTGTAGTTGCATTACTCTTGGAAATCTGAGAATCTGAGTTCTCTATCTCTTTGTCTACGTCTTTCTCTCAATTTTATCTATTGGTCTGTTCCATTGTGCTGTTATTTTCTTACATGGTATCATAGCTCAGGAGGCTCTGAGTGGCATAGAAGCAAAAATAGAGAGGTTGCAGAGGTCTCAATGCCAAAAGAGAGAAGATATCAAGCGATGCGTCATCATCTACAATTGGGAATCAAGGTGTTTCGTCAACAGGAGTAGGTGGCGGATAAGCAGGAGTAGCAATGATGCCGGTCATCTGAATGTTGTGGATACGACCACATCCTTCATAGAAGGTAAACTTGATGGTACAAATTACAACCTGTGGAAGTTTAAAATTACTTATATCCTTGATTCATATGAGCTTCTAGAGATTGTTCTTGGGACTGATCATGAGCCTCAAGAAACACCTTATCCAAGTAATCTTGGTCGAATAATTCCTCTTGATGCTGATCTTCTACATGCTTGGAAATGTAGAAATGCAAATGCACTCTATGCGCTAGTTACAAGTACTACTAGTAGTGTTCTAACTCTCATTCAACATACTACCAATGCTTGTGAAGCATGGAACATATCGAGAAATCAATATGAAACTCATAATCAAACATGGATTCAAAACTTGGAGAATCAGCTGGCAACAAAAAGGTTTGTTGATGGGGAGATCACTGAGGTGTTTATCACTTGCATAAAGAATCTATGGGATCAAATGGCAGGAGTAGGTGTACAGAAGTCAAGCAAGGAGCTAGCTTGGTGTTGTCTTCGAATCTGCCCACCAAAGTTTGATGGTCTGATAACTACTCTCAATACTCAAATTAGATCTCAGTCACTAATATTTGAAGAATTCAGTGCATTACTCATGGATGAGGAGCTTCGACTCAAGGCAAGGAGTGGTGGCAACAAAGGAGATGTTGCATTCACAACAAATGCCAAAGGAGGCAAAATAGAATATTCAAAAGATGGAGAAAAAGGAAGAATGACAAAAAGAAGTTCAAGGGAGAGTGTTTCCATTGTTAGAAGAAGGACAAAAAATCCAAGATTGTCGCATTAAGAAGGTAGAAGAGAAGAACGACTTTTTAAAAGGTGGCGAAGGCAAGGAATCTGCAAACACAGCATTAACATAGCTTGAGTTATCTGTTACGATAGAGGAGGTATGGTCCTCGACTCCAGATTCAGGAACAAATGACTCATGAGTGTTGGACAGTGGTGCATCTCATCACATGACGAGCAGAAAAGACCTTTACAGTTCCTTATAGCCTCTAATGGAACCCATCACAGTAAAGGTAGGCAACAATGCAAGATGTCTTGTAGAAGGCGAAGGTACAGTTTCTTTCATTAACTCTAATGGGGATGTCTGAAAGCTTTCAAATGTGTTGTATGTTCCACAAATCAAACAAAATCTACTTTCACTAGCTTCTAGAACTGATCAAGGTCATCAAATATCTTTCAGTAAAACAGGAGCTAAGATTATGGACAGTAATAACCACATTGTTCTGACTGGCATAAGGAGGAACAACCTGTATGAGTTGTGTGCTCTTACAACCACTACAAATGTGGGCACAAGTAAGCTATGGCATGAGAGATTCGTCCACATCACGTAGCTTGTACTAAAGGAGATGCATCCCACGGGTATGGTTGCACACCTACCATCGATTGCAAAAATGAAGGAACCATGTGAAGCTTGCATGATGGACAAGCAATAGAGGAAGGTGTTTCCACAAGCAAGCAAGAACAGCGCAAACGATCCTCTAGAGTTGGTGCATGATGACTTGTGTGGAAAAATGCCTACACAGTTTCACAAGGAAGGAGATAAGGAAGAGAGCTCACATACACACTCTCACTCTCAAGGAGAAGCACACACACAGATTGAGGCAAGGAAGAATGATCTTCTTCTTCTTCTTCTTCTTCTTCTTCTTCTTCTTCTTCTTCTTCTTCTTCTTCTTCTTCTATTACATAAAAAGGAATGTACAAGAATGACCTAAAAACAAGAACACAACAAGTGCAATGTATAAAGATCAGTACATAAGGAAAAACCTAATATCCGCGAATGAGTTAGCTGGCAAGGAACAAATATGCCATCTCTCTTGGTAGATAAATCTAATAAAGCTCAATGAAGTATCCATGACATATACCAGCATGACTAGTATACATGTCAGAGAAACAAAAAATTGGTACGTGTCATCCTAGATCATCACATGTTGAGCTTGATATCTCAACGCCATATCCTGTAATCCAAGCATCTCCCGAAACTTCTTCAACTTCTCAGCTCCAAGTGCTTTGGTGAAAATATCAGCAACCTGCTCATCTATTCTCACATAAACAAGATCAATATCACCTGCTAATACCTTCTCTCTGATGAAGTGATAATGTACCTTGATATGCTTTGTTCTAGCATAGAAAATAGGATTCCATGCTAATTGTATGCTGCTAAGATTATCTCAATAAATAGTGATAGGCTTTCCCACTTCCACACCTAAATCTGCAAGTAGCATTTCTAGCCATGATGGCTCACATGCTGCCATTGCAGCACCTCTATACTCCATAAAGCAACAGTGGGTTGCTTCTTGCTACTCCATGTAATAGCTGCACTCCTAAGTGAGAATAGAAAACCACTAGTAGATCTTCTATTTGGAATGCTACCAGCCCAATCTGCATCGGTGTATCCATAAACTTGCAAATCTACACGAGCCTCATAAAACAATGCATAATCCAAAGTAGCACTCACATAATGTAGAGTGCACCTCAGTGCATCCAAATGTGGCTTCCTGGGAACCTGCATAAATTGAATTTCAAGTCCAATAGTATCACTTAGATCAGGCCTTGTAATTGTGAGATATATAAGACTTCCCACAATTTTCTTATACATAGTAGCATTTTCCAATGCTTAACCTGATGTAGTATCCAACTTCAAATTTTGATCTAGTGGCATAAAAATTGGCTTACAATCAGCCATACCATACTTTTGCAGCACATTCAAGGCATATTGCCTTTACGACATCCATATACCTGTTTTTGTATGTATAACTCAATGCCCAAGAAATAGTGCAGCACACCAAGGTCTTTCATGTCAAATTCCTACATAAGAAGTTGCTTTATCTCTTTGATGCTTCCTTCATTATCACCACCTACAATCAGGTCATCAACATAAATAGCCATAATAGTGATGCCATCATCAACCTTCCTTACATATAGCGAGTGATCTGCATCACACATAGAAAACCCAATGATGGTTAAGTAATCAACAATCCTTGCATGCCATGCACGAGGGGCTTGCTTTAGCCCATACAAAGCCTTTTACAACCTGCAAATATATTCTGAATTGTTTGAATCTTAATATCCTTGTGGCTGGTCCATATATACTTCTTCCTGTAACTCACCATGTAGGAAAGCATTCTTCACATCCATCTCATGCAAAGTCCATCCTTTTGCCATAGCTAATGCAAAAAGTGTTCTGATAGTAGACATTTAAGCTACAGGCTGAATGTTTCCTCATAATCAATGCCATATTTCTGTGCATATCCTTTAGCTACCAATCATGATTTATACCTACTTATGCTACCATCAGCATTATGCTTTACCTTGTAAACCCATTTGTAGCCTATGGGTTTCTTTCCTTGCGACAATGGAACCAACTTCCATCTTCAAAGAAAGAAGGTTCAGCATCTTGTATTACCTTTGTCATGTAGGCACAATGACGAGCCATATAATTGTCATATGTCAATTATTGCACTGCATTCCACATCCCCCAGATCTTCTTGGTCTTGGGTCACTTCTCCTTGTATCATCTGCATGTGCCCCTTCTTACCCTTGGAGTCTTCAGAGAGGGCAGTCCAAGTTCCTTATTGTAGAGGAGGTACTGGGGTATCTATTTTTAATAGGAGCATGCAGCAAGCACTCTAGTACTTCACCTACTCAAAGGAGGTTCTCCTTAGGGAAATATACCCTTTAACACTTCTGTGAGCAGGCAGATATCAATGATGGCATAGAGTTGTGAATACTCAAGAAAATATTAATGACAACTGACAATGAAGGAAGACCAATCACTCCTTAGTTCGAACAAATGATTACAACATAGGCAAGAGAAATGCTCTAAAGTTGATGCTCTGGGCTAGCATGCCACTCTAGAACTAAACACATTCATTACAAGAGATTCGTCCAATCCATATAATGAACACAGCTAGATGCAGATTAGCCCTGATCAATACAAAGTCTGAAGAATTTCTCTAAGGAAAAGAAGCATGAAAATACCACTAACTCACACTGAAAGACAAGGCTAGGCCACTCTCTTCACACTATAGTGCTATTAGCCCTCCACTGGGAAGCCCACGCTCTGTATCCACACCACAGAGTGACTTCCTACAGTAGGCTTGTAACCACAGAGTGCAAAGAGAGGACCCCTGTATGCATGTAAGTATATGTGTGTATATCAATTGAACACAAATCCATTGCTTTTATAGGCTCCAATAGGCCAAGAGGGCCTTGGCGATTCCTCACGTCCAGTGATCATGCATTGGTGGATTGCGCAAATTGGAGGGGTAGATCAAATATGCCACCAGTCTTGAATTGGATCCGCAAAATTAGGTAGTCTTCATGAATGGTTGGCGGCAACAGTCATTTCTCCACTTTCACTTTTACCACTTACACTTTTACTGTCACTTTTGCATGCAAGTTGAGATCCTCATTTTGTGTTGCCCGTGATGTTTGAATGACCCTGAGAAGCACATCCTTCACCTAATTTTTGTACTAGCTTTTGATCCTTCATATTAAGTGGGTGGTGTGGGAGGTGAGTTGTGGGGAGTTGAGGGAGGTTACGGGGGTTGTGGGAGGTTGTGGGTGGGAATAGGGGGTGAGTTGTGGGGAGTTGTGGGGGTTTTTGGGGTGTGGTCGAAAATTGATCCAAGATTTCAAAATTATTATTGAACCATTGGAAAGTACTCGTCGACAGCTTTCCAACGATATATAACATTGTAGGGTTTGGTTGAGAAATGATCCTCCAAATACCCATCCAAAACTACATGAGAACCTTATGGGAGGTCGTGGGAAATTGTGGGGTTTGTGGGGTTCGTGGGGTTTGTGGGGGGTTGTGGAGGGGTATGGAGTTGTGTGGGGTTTGTGGAGGGCTGTGGGGGGCTGTGGATTTGTGTGCTGTTTGTGGAGTTTGTGGAAGGCTGTGGAGGGGTGTGGAGTTGTGTGGGGTTTGTGGAGTTTGTGGAGGGCTGTGGGGGGGTGTGGAGTTGTGTGGGGTTTGTGGAGTTTGTGGAGGGCTGTGGGGGGGTGTGGAGTTGTGTGGGGTTTGTGGAGTTTGTGGAGGGCTATGGAGGGGTGTGGAGTTGTGTGGGGTTTGTGGAGGGCTGTGGGGGGGTGTGGAGTTGTGTGGGGTTTGTGGAGGGCTGTGGAGTTGTGTGGGGTTTGTGGGGTTCGTGGGATTTGTGGGGTTTGCGGAGGGTTGTGGAGGGTTGTGGAGGGGTGTGGAGTTTGTGGGGGCTTGTGTGGTTTGTGGGGTTCGTGGGGTTTGTGGAGGGTTGTGGAGGGGTGTGGAGTTTGTGGGGGTTTGTGGGGCTCGTGGGGTTCATGGGGTTTGTGGGGGGTTCTGGAGGGGTGTGGAGTTGTGTGGGGTTTGTGGAGTTTGTGGAGGGCTGTGGGGGGGTGTGGAGTTGTGTGGGGTTCGTGGAGTTTGTGGAGGGTTGTGGAGGGGTGTCGAGTTGTGTGGGGTTTATGGAGTTTGTGGAGGGCTGTGGGGGGGTGTGGAGTTGTGTGGGGTTTGTGGAGTTTGTGGAGGGCTATGGGGGGGTGTGGAGTTGTGTGGGGTTTATGGAGTTTGTGGAGGGCTCTGGAGGGGTGTGGGGTTTGTGGAGTTTGTGGAGGGCTATGGGGGGGGGGGTGCGGAGTTGTGTGGGGTTTGTGGAGTTTGTGGAGGGCTGTGGAGGGGTGTGGAGTTGTGTGGGGTTTGTGGGGTTTGTGGGGTTTGTGGAGGGGTGTGGAGTTGTGTGGGGTTTGTGGAGTTTGTGGAGGGTTGTGGGGGGGTGTGGAGTTGTGTGGGGTTTGTGGAGTTTGTAGAGGGTTGTGGAGTTGTGTGGGGATTGTGGGGTTCGTGGGGTTTGAGGGGTTTGTGGAGTTTGTGTAGGGCTATGGGGGGTGGTGGGGGAAAAGAGGAGGGGACGGTGGGGTTGGAGGGGGTCGTGGTGATGGTGGGGGCCGCGGGGGTGGTGGGGGAAAAGAGGAGGGCTGGTGGAGTTGGAGGGGGTCACGGTGATGGTGGGGGCCGCGAGGGTGGTGGGGGAAAAGAGGAGGGGATGGTGGGGTTGGAGGGGGTCGTGGTGATGGTGGGGGCTGTGGGGGTGGTGGGGGAAAAGAGGAGGGCTGGTGGAGTTGGAGGGGGTTGAGGTGATGGTGGGGGCCATGGGGGTGGTGGGGGAAAAGAGGAGGGGATGGTGGGGTTGGAGGGGGTCGTGGTGATGGTGGGGTCTGCGGGGGTGGTGGGGGAAAAGAGGAGGGTTGGTGGAGTTGGAGGGGGTCGTGGTGATGGTGGGGGCCGCGGGGGTGGATGGGAAAAAGAGGAGGGGATGGTGGGGTTGGAGGGGGTTGCGGGGGGGAGAGAGAGAGAGAGGGAAATGCCTCGATACAGACCCCCACATCAAGTCTTTGCACCATCCCGGTGCAATTCCCGAAGCTAAAAACAAGATTGTGACGGAAGTTCTTCCTCCTTGACTTAATTCAAGTGATTCTTCACCCTGGAGATATTGACCGGGTTTTTTTTTTTCAATTTTTTTTTTTGACTTTTTTTTCACTCTATATATATATATATATTGCAATCACTGAATGAAATACGATAGGTATGGTGAATGAAATGCTTCCAATTTAGCTTAATTCAGGTACTTCTTCACCTTGGAGATATTGACTAGGGGTATCCTCTTACCCTGCAAATCCTCTAGATGTACTGCTCCATGAGGTAATACCTTCAATACCGTGTAAGGTCCTATCCATTTGGGTGCCAGTTTGGCTCGAATTGCTGGGACTGGATGCACTAAAACCATGGATCCTTCCTGAACTTCATTAGACCTCAGATACTTGTCATGCAGTCTCTTGCTCTCTTCTTGTGTTACCTGAAGTTTTTGCATTGCTCCTTCTCTGTATTCTTCTAATGCCACCAATCTCTCAATGGGAGGTTCAATTCTGATGGTTTTGGCTCCCATTTCCTTTTTTATAATGAATTCAAATGGGGCCAACGCCTCTTTTACATATACTAAGCGAAATGGACTATCACCAGTGGTTCCCCTCTTTGTAGTTTTGAAAGACCAAATTGCACCGATCAATGCTTGTGGCCAGAAGCTTTGATGTTCGAAGGATAATTTGCGAAGCAATCCAATCAAAATCTTATTGGATCTTTCTGCTTGGCCATTTCTGCATGACTTTTTATGAAAAACCTTGTACCTGTCAAATATAAATTGGAGCAATTGATTTACAAAATGTGTGCCTCTATCACTAGTGATTTCCAATGGGCAACCAAATCTTGAGAAAATACGTTTATACAAAAACTTAGCTACTGTTAGCGCCGTGCAGTCCACAGTAGCTTTAGCCTCTATCCATTTAGTTGCATAACATGTGGCCATCAAAATATACTTCTTACCCCCAGGTTGACCAGTTGGACTAATTGGTCCTATGAAATCAACACCCCATCGTTCAAATGGGAGCCATCCTGTAGATATGACTAATGGTTGGAAATTCAATCTGGTTGGCGTAGGAGCACATCTCTGGCAAATGTGGCATTCTTTAGCAAACTTGATTGCATCCTTGTAAATATGAGGCCACCATAGTCCCTTGTGGATGATTTTGTGAGCCAATTCTTCCCCCTTTAGATGCCCTTCACTGTGTGCAGCTTTTAACAAAAGATTCACCTCCTCTGGATAAACACACTTTCTCAAGATATCATCATGACAATATCTATATAAATTCCCATTTATGAGTGAGTATGCCTTGGTTTTAAGGAGTAATCTCCTTTTTTCTATAGGTGTCAAATGCTCTAGGAGTTTTCCAGTAGTAAGAAAATCGAGAATTCCATCATACCAATCAATCTGAGTTGCTACTAGGAAGAGATTACTATCCACCAGTTCATCATTTATACCTATTGCCTTCTCGCTCATTGCAGTCCTGGACACTTGATCTGCCATGTAGTGCTCTCTTCCTGGCTTAATATGAATATCAAAGTTGAATTCTTGAAAGAGAAGTAACCATCTCCAAATCCTTCCAGCTACTCTAGGCTTGTTTATCAAGTAGTTCAAGGACTGATGGTCGGATATGACTATAAAATGTACACTGAGAAGGTAATGCCGAAACTTCTGAAGAGCAAATACAATAGCCAAGCCTTCCCTTTCAGTCGTACTGTAGTTCCTTTCTGCTTGGGTCAGTAGTCTGCTGGCATAGGAGATAGGTCTATCAACCTTGTTTGATGATGGTTGAGCTAGAACTGCACCAACAACATGAAGACTAGCATCTATATGCACATGAAACTCTAATGACCAGTTAGGAACACTTAAAAGTGGAGCAGTACATAACCTCATTTTCAGTTCACAAAATGCTTTCTCAGCTTCAGCACTCCATGAAAAAGGGACTTTTTTACTGGTAAGCCTTGATAAGGGCTTAGCTATTTCTGAACATTTGTATGAATCTTCTATGATATCCTGCATGGCCTAAAAAACTTTGCACTTCTTTTGGGCTTTGTGGAATAGGCATGTATAGAATAGCAGTAACCTTTGTAGGGTCAACCGTTATCCCTTCAGCAGTATGTGACCAAGAAGAGTGCCCTTGGTGACCAAAAAATGACATTTAGCAGGATCTAACTTCAAACCTGTTTTGAGACATTGCTCAAAGATTTCCTTTAGACTTTCCAAATGATAATGGAAATCTTGAACTGATGCTCTTCTATCTGTGCTTGAAAACACTGAAAAGTCATCCATGAAAATGCGGAGAAAGGTTGTTAACCACTTGCCCAATATCAGATACATTGTTCTATTAAATGAAGCTAGTGCATTCTTCAAACCAAAAGCCATGCGAGTATAGACATAAGTGCCCCATGGAGTAACAAAGGCTATTTTGTCCCTATCATCAGGATGGATCACTATCTGATTGTAGCCACTAAAACCATCCAAGAAGCTATACAAAGTGTGACCGGCTACTTCCTCAAGTACTTGCTTTGAAAAAGGCTGAGGAAATCCATCTTGAACAGTCACCTTATTTAAGGCACGAAAGTCAACGCAAACTCTTATTTTTCCACTATCTTTCTTGGGTACAATAACCATAGAAGAAAGCCACCTGTAATGTTCTACTAGAACAATTATACCTACTTCTTCTAGTTTTGTAACTTCCAACTTTACCGCCTCTGCATATTTTGGATTGAGTCGATACGGCCTACTTCTTGCAGGCGTGCCTCCCTCAACTAAGGGTATTCTATGTAATCCCAGCTCCTCTGGTATCCCTATTAGATCTTTGTAGGACCATGCAAAGACATTTTTGTAAGTAAAAAGTAAAGAAGTTACCTTCTGTAGTAAAGGGGGATAATGCCATAGCCAAGAGGCCAAGTGGACTACTTGAGGGTTCTCTTCATCCCCTAGATTTACTTCTTGAACTAGTGTTTCAGGACTAGTCTTGTTTGAGAAGTCATCTCCACTGTATGCGGGAGTGGAATTTAGCTTATATTCTGCAATATGTTCCCTATTCCATCCTTGAGGTATATCCGGAAAGGGGAGATCCTCTCTGCATTCAGGCTCATAATTTTCCTTTTCTGGAACTTCTATAGTTGTTGACCCTATGATGTTTGTATTCTCCTGCAAACTTCCATTCTTCAACTCCTTGGGAACTTCATGGCCTTTTCCTGCAACTCCTTCATCGGTAACTTCTTCTTCTATTTCACTGATTTCCACCATGCAACACTCTGCACTTTCCATCATCCAATTCAATAATGTATCTTCTTCTTGGGGTAGAGAGGGCATTACCTGAGTGTCCATAGTATACCCAGTATTTTTTCCTGAGTCGAATCCTTCTTCCAAATGTAGTTGCAGTTGGCTATTGGTGCTTGTTGAAATCCATAGTTTGTTTTTCCCCCAATCTTGCAAAGCTTAGGTCTCTCGAGGAGTAAAGGGTAAGAAGTCTCCTGTGGAAGTGCAATAACAACAAAATCTAGAACAAAGTGGCAACCCTGTACTATCATCAGTACCTTTTCAATAATGCCAAGAGGCGCAACCCGATGTTGATATGCTAGTGTAACTGTGAATGGTGCCATCTTGGTGGGGTTCAAATTTAGTTTCTTCATTGTGAAATCTAGCATCAAATTGATACCAGAGCCTCCATCTATGATCACACCTGTGAGAGCTTCATCCTTTATACGAACAGATAATCTTGAGCTTTGGTAGTCTGCCAATGGTGTAGGGGGAAAATCAACCATGAAACCATCTATACTGGGTGATTGGATCAAGTGAGCAGAGTGTATAATCTTCAATAAGTCACTTCTTATTTTTGAATCCATCCTTATAAGTTCGTACAGACTAACCTTGTGATGAATACCTTTCAAGATCTGTTCAATGTTTACCTCATGAGTGTCTTCTTTCAGACTTGTTGGTTGGTCCCTTAGAGAAGTAGCCATCCTTTCATAAGCTCCTTCAATTTCTACTTGGCCCTTCCACCCAACCTTCTTTTCCTCTTCTTTATCCTGGACTCCCTCTTGTTCCTCTCTATGGGTTGCTATCGCTTGTCTGGCTCTAATCATCATGGGCATTGAAGAAGATGAAACAACATAAGACTGAGTGGTCATGCCTTCTTCTTATGGAGAGACTGCAATCATGTGGATTGGAGAAGGACGGCTTCTTGGGCAATCTTTGGTGTAGTGATCCTTAGCCTCGAGACAATGCTGACAAGGAGGTGCATCTTCTAGAAGGGAACACCTGTTTTGCATATGGCCATACTCCCCACAATGGTAGCACATCAAAGGCCTATTATAACTAGGCTTTGTTGGTTTGTTCTCCTCTCTATTAGGTGCATTTGAAGTACTAGCATAATATGAATCCAACGCTTGAGGGTTACTTCGTTGCTGTGTACCCTTGAGGTAGTAACAGTCTCTAGCTTCATGACGATCCTTTCCACAAAATTGATAGCTTACCTTGTTAGGGCAATTAGCATTGGAATGTCCATTGTTGTTACATATTGTACACCAAATCTGCCTTCTTATATCCTGAGTGGTCCGCAAATCTTCTAACTCACGGCGAAGTTGGGCTACTTCATCATCAATGCGACACAGTGGTGGCAACACCTTCTCTTCTTGTTGATTTTGTTGCATTCTCAATGCCTCCAGTTCCTTCCTCAGTTGCCCAATAGGGTCTAGTTCTGTAGCATAATTCGATTGTGTATCCCCTTCAAAATGTTGCCTAGCTTCTTCAATGCGTGATGCTACTGCAACAAAATCATTGAGAGTTGCATCCAATCTAAGAGACTCACGTAGCTTCTACTGAGATGACCTGGGCAGAGCTTTTTCTATCCATTTTTTAACCAAGAAGTCACCTGGAGCATGTGGCAGACGTGCAACAAGTGCTTTTGTTCTAGTGTGAAGTTCATGAAAGGATTCACCTAATCTTAGCCCTAGATTCTCGCGCTGGTCTAGAGCTCTTTCCGAGGAGTCACTAGGTCGAAATGTCTGTGAGAATTCCATCTTCAGAGCCTCCCATGTAGCAAAATGGCCATCTGCATATTGACTGTACCATTTGTCATCAAGGCCTTCCAATGTGGATGGGAAGAGTACGAGCATTGCATCCTCTCTATTCTGTAGACCTCGTCCACGGCATAAGGAGATGAACCTCCTCACATGATCATCAGCATCCTCATAAGCTTGTCCCTTGAAGGTAGGGAACTTAATATTGAGTCTGGAGAGTAAATGAGAGAGATCCTCCATTTGCACTGGTGTTTCTTCTGACGTATCTGAGGAGAAGTCTAATGTTCTACTATGCTTCTCCTTTGATAGTGGTGTCGCACCGAATTCAATAGATAAATTCAAAGAGGGTAGAGGGGAGGTAGGTTCACTAGTTGAAGATATAGCTAATTTTTTAAGGCTCCTTTGTATACGAAGAGGCTCCTTATCTGCTTGCATATGGGTCATGTACCTATTTGCAAATGCAATAGGGCAAAAATATTGAAAAATAGGACTATTTACTATCCTCAGGGCCTCTCACAGAAATGCAAGTGTCCCACCGTGCATGCCAAACTGTAGAGGAGGTACTGTGGTATCTATTTTTAACAGGAGCATGCAGCAAGCACTCCAGTACTTCACCTACTCAAGGGAGGTTCTCCTTAGGCAAATATACCCTTTAACACTTCTGTGAGCAGGCAGATATCAATGATGGCACAGAGTTGTGAATACTCAAGAAAATATTAATGAAAATTGACAATGAAGGAAGACCAATCACTCCTTAGTTCGAACAGATGATTACAACATAGGCAAGAGAAATGCTCTAAAGTTGATGCTCTGGGCTAGCATGCCACTCGAGAACTAAACACATTCATTACAAGAGATTTGTCCAATCCATACAATGAACACAGCTAGATGCAGATTAGCCCTGATCAATACAAAGTCTGAAGAATTTCTCTAAGGAAAAGAGCATGAAAATACCACTGACTCACACTGAAAGACAAGGCCAGGCCACTCTCTTCACACTATAGTGCTATTAGCCCTCCACAGGGAAGCCCACGCTCTGTATCCACACCACACAGTGACTTCCTATAGTAGGCTTGTAACCACAGAGTGCAAAGAGAGGACCCCTGTACGCATGTAAGTATATGTATGTATATCAATTGAACACAAATCCATTGCTTTTATAGGCTCCAATAGGCCGAGAGGGCCTTGCGGATTCCTCACGTCCACTGATCATGCGCCGGTGGATTGCCCAAATTGGAGGGGTAGATAAAATATGCCACCAGTCTTGAATTGGATCCGCAAAATTAGGTAGTCTTCATGAATGGTTGGTGGCAACAGTCATTTGTCCACTTTCACTTTTACCACTTACACTTTTACTGTCACTTTTGCATGTAAGTTGAGATCCTCATTTTGTGCCGCCCGTGATGTTTGAATGACCCTGAGAAGCACATCCTTGACCTAATTTTTCTAGTAGCTTTTGATCCTTCATATTAAGTGGGTGGTGTGGGACGTGAGTTGTGGGGAGTTGAGGGAGATTACGGGGGTTGTGGGAGGTTGTGGGTGGGAATAAGGGATGAGTTGTGGGGTTTTCTGGGATGTGGTAAAAAATTGATCCAATATTTCAAAATTAGTATTGCACCATTGGAAAGTACTCGTCGAAATCTTTCCAACGATATATAACACTGTAGGGTTTGGTTGATAAATGATCCTCCAAATATCCATCCAAAACTGCATGAGAACCTTATGAGAGGTCGTGGGAAATTGTGGGGTTTGTGGGGGGTTGTGGAGGGGTGTGGAGTTGTGTGGGGTTTGTGGAGTTTGTGGAGGGTTGTGGGGGGTGTGGAGTTGTGTGGGGTTTGTGGAGGGGTGTGGAGTTGTGTGGGGTTTGTGGAGTTTGTGGAGGGTTGTGGGGGGGTGTGGAGTTGTGTGGGGTTTGTGGAGTTTGTGGAGGGTTGTGGGGGGGGTGTGGAGTTGTGTGGGGTTTGTGGAGTTTGTGGAGGGCTATGGAGGGGTGTGGAGTTGTGTGGGGTTTGTGGAGTTTGTGGAGGGCTGTGGGGGGCTGTGGAGTTGTGTGGGGTTTGTGGAGTTTGTGGAGGGGTGTGGAGTTGTGTGGGGTTTGTGGGGTTCGTAGGATTTGTGGGCTTTGTGGAGGGTTGTGGAGGGGTGTGGAGTTTGTGGGGGGTTGTGGGGTTCGTGGGGTTTGTGGAGGGGTGTGGAGTTTGTGGGGGTTTGTGGGGTTTGTGGGGGGTTGCGGAGGGGTGTGGAGTTGTGTGGGGTTTGTGGAGTCTGTGGAGGGCTGTGGGGGGGTGTGGAGTTGTGTGGGGTTTGTGGAGTTTGTGGAGGGCTGTGGAGGGGTGTGGAGTTGTGTGGGGTTTGTGGAGTTTGTGGAGGGCTATGGGGGGGGTGTGGAGTTGTGTGGGGTTTATGGAGTTTGTGAAGGGTTGTGGGGGGGTGTGGAGTTGTGTGGAGTTTGTGGAGTTTGTGGAGGGCTGTGGAGGGGTGTGGGGTTTGTGGAGTTTGTGGAGGGCTGTGGGGGGGTGCGGAGTTGTGTGGGGTTTGTGGAGTTTGTGGAGGGGTGTGGAGTTGTGTGGGGTTTGTGGGGTTTGTGGGGTTCATGGGGTTTGTGGGGTTTGTGGAGGGGTGTGGAGTTGTGTGGGGTTTGTGGAGTTTGTGGAGGGTTGTGGGGGGGGGGGGGGTGTGTGGAGTTGTGTGGGGTTTGTGGAGGGCTGTGGAGGGGTGTGGAGTTGTGTGGGGTTTGTGGGGTTTGTGGAGGGGTGTGGAGTTGTGTGGGGTTTGTGGAGTTTGTGTAGGGCTGTGGGGGGTGGTGGGGGAAAGGAGGAGGGGACGGTGGGGTTGGAGGGGGTCGTGGTGATGGTGGGGGCCGCGGGGGTGGTGGCGGAAAAGAGGAGGGCTGGTGGAGTTGGAGGGGGTCGCGATGATGGTGGGGGCCACGGGGGTGGTGGGGGAAAAGAGGAGGGGATGGTGGGGTTGGAGGGGGTCGTGGTGATGGTGGGGGCCGCGGGGGTGGCTGGGGGAAAGAGGAGGGCTGGTGGAGTTGGAGGGGGTCGAGGTGATGGTGGGGGCCGCGGGGGTGGTGGGGGAAAAGAGGAGGGGATGGTGGGGTTTGGAGGGGGTCGTGTTGATGGTGGGGGCCGTGGGGGTGGTGGGGGAAAAGAGGAGGGCTCGTGGAGTTGGAGGGGGTCGTGGTGATGGTGGGGGCTGCGGGGGTGGTGGGGGAAAAGAGGAGGGGATGGTGGGGTTGGAGGGGGTTGTGGGGGAGAGAGAGAGAGAGAGAGAGAGAGAGAGAGAGAGAGACAGAGAGAGAGAGAGAGGGAAATGCCTCGATACACTTATCAAGACTCTTTTCTGAATTGCTTGAATCTCCATCAACGTCTTCAAAACCTGCATATGTTTTATGACCTGCAGAAAGATTTTCTTTACCTTTCTTGGATGTATTTGATGAATTTGCTAGACTGAAATTTCCATGCAATCTTCCACTACATGGATTTGAGTTGGAACTATTGCTTGGTGATGCATCTGGTCCACTCAAAACTTGAGATTCTGCACTTGATTTTTCAGCATTTTGTTTGTCATTTGGTTCAAGATTCAGTCCTTCTTTGGCATCTGTATAGAAGCTTGACATTTCATCAAATACCACATCTCTGCTCACCTTTACCTGTCGTGTGAGTGGGTTATAACATTTATATCCCTTTTGCTCAATGGAGTATCCAATGAAGACACACTTTTCTGCTTTTGGATCAAGCTTCATCCTCAATTCATCTGGGACATGTACATATGCAATACAGCCAGAAACTTTTAGATGTGATAAGTTTGGCTTTACCTGTGAACTTCTCTTCAAGTGTAACTTTATGTACAACAGTAGTCGAAGTTCTGTTCATGATGTATACAGTAGTATGCACAGCTTCTGCCCAATTACTAGGCATACTCTTCTCATCCATCAAGGCTCTTGCTATTTCTACAATATGTCTATTTTTGCATTCAGCAACGCCATTTTGTTGTGGTATGTACTTGCATGAAAACTGACGTCAAATTCCATGATTTTTTAGAAAACTGCTGAACTCATTTGACATGTATTCACCTCCTCCATCAGATCTTAATGTCTGAATGTAATTCCCTGTCTGCTTTTCCACCATAGCTTTAAAATTGTGGAAGTGAGTGAACAACTCACTCTTTTCTTTCATGAAATATACCCATACTTTGCGTGTATGGTCATCAATGAAAGTAACATAAAACCTACAAGTGCCCATAGATGTGGTCTTTGTTGGACCCCAAACATCTGTATGCACTACTTCTAGTACATTCTCACTAACATGCTTGTCATGTGGAAATGATGCTCTTGACTATTTACCAAATTGACATGCTGCATATACCTTTTGCATTTCTGCAACTTGGAAATTTGGTAGTCCATGGACAATCTCCTTTAATTGCATCAATTTTAGCCTTTGCAAGTTTTCATGTCCAATCTGTTTGTGCCACATCTCTATATCTGCAAAAACTCCTGCACCTTTTGCAAACATGGTTGCATTCATTTCAGGAATCTTCACATTTAAGGTGAACATCCTACCCACTTTGTTTCCTTTGGCAACCAATCATCCATCCTGCTTGTACTCTTTTACATATAATCCATCAGCATTGAACCTAACTTGTAATCCCTGGTCAACCATATCTCCAATAGAAACCATATTCTTTGTTATATTTGGAACATGCAGCACATCAGCTAGATGTTTTACCTTTCCATCCTCCATCGATAGTGCTATGTTTCCTATATGCTCAATAGGCTGTGATGTGTCATCACCTATTTCAACGTATCCACGAACTAACAATTTTTGCAAAGTACTAAACCATTCTGCATGATTGGTCATGTGAATTGAAGCACCTGAATCAACATACCAAACATTATCATTTGATTTTGAAACACCAGTAGACATCGTATTCATCATGTGATGTTGAACCATGAACAGCTTCTCAGAATCATCTGCACTTGTGGATGCATAATTATTCTACTGCCTTCTGTTATTTTGATTCGTCAACTTGCAATCACATTCAAAGTGTGCAGGTTTACCACAATTCCAACATCCTTTACTGTCATTACCTGAATCATTTCTTTGGAAATTTTATGCGGCCTCTTTGGCTACCCTTGCCTCAAAACTGTCCTCTTCCTCCTGCATGATTATGTTGTTGACTTTGGTCTTGGTTACTATCTCCTCTTCCACTTCCAAAACCTCTACCTCTGCGTCTTCCTCTACCAGAGTAGAATACCTACTCAGAACTAGGTTTTCCTTGGGACTTTGAATCCTCACCGATATTCTTTTCTTCAATAATCATCTTAGATACCAGATCAGCAAAATTCGGAATATTTTCCTTGGTCTATATAGAAGTTCTGAACTGCTTATATGCAGCTCCTAAACCATGAAGACACACTTCCACTGTAAGGAATTGAACTCACAACCTCTTCGTTAGGAATGTGATGGGCTAACCACTTGCCCCAAAAGCCATGGTTGAGGATTACTTCCTAATCCTCTCTCTAGGGTGTAGTTCAACCATCTCCTATCTGTGAAGGTTGTGGTTCAACCATCTCCTACCTATCACTTTATTACATTCTTCCTCCCTTGGTCAATCATTGTCCTCAATGATCTGCTCATTATCCCTCTAGCCTCAGTGATCCATCCTTGAACTCCTTGGTACCCTTGAATTGATGTTCTCAACCTCGCACAATTTCTTGAACCTTTTTCACAACCTTGGCCTCTTGAACCCTTGCTCTCAACCTTGGTGTCTTGAACCTTCTTGTTTGCAACCTTAGTGTCTTGAGCCCTTGTTCTCAACCTTAGTCTTGAACCTTGTTCTCACCCATGTTTGGTATCTTGAACACTCAATCAAGTGCCACCCAAGGTTTCACAAAGACTTCACACTTCCAAGCTATCTCATTGGAGAGTTCATTCGGAGAGCTTTCCAACGGTATCTTAGAACGCCTCAATCCGACCTACAGATTGAGAGATACACCCCAATCTCTCTTGGATAGAGTTCTCAAAGCGCCGCTTTGCAAATTCCTACCCTTTCACATGATAGAGTGCCCAAGGGGCTTTTTTAGAGGCCATTCCATCATTCCACCTTGCCCAAGCCTACTTCCTAGGCTCTGATACCAATGTAAGGAATTGAACTCACAACCTCTTGGTTAGGAATGTGATGGGCTAAACACTTGCCCCAAAAGCCATGGTTGAGGATTACTTTCTAATCCTCTCTCTTAGGGTGTAGTTCAACCATCTCCTATCTCTGAAGGCTATGGTTCAACCATCTCCTACCTATCACTTTATTACATCCACCTTATCATCATCATCTACATTCACACCAATAGATGCAAGTGACTCACATATGCTTTTGATTTTCAAGGTGTAGTCACTTATCGACATGCTCTTCTTCTCCAATGTATGGAGCTCATTCTTGAGTTGCAATTTCCATGCCTTTGTATTGGTCTCTACAATGTGACCAAACTGTTCCAAGGCTCTTTGGAGTCTTGGCATCCTATATGTTTCCAATCATGCTATCCTATATGCTAACAGATTGCCAGTACATTACCTTTCGTGCTCCTTGATTCCATCCCTCATATGCTCTTACCTGATCTGCAGTCCGATTCCTTTGTGGTAATTGCAGAGCATTTTCATTCTCTCCTTCGATGTACTTCTAGTAGCCTTTTCCCATCAGGAAATTTGTTATTTTCAATCTCCAAGCATGGAAGTTGTTCTTGTCCAGCTTATCGCTCATAAGCTGACTCATTCCATTTGTGTTTGCCATTTCTGCAGCAATTCACAATACTACAAAACACTACAAGCAACACTTCTGCTTAAACACTATTGCACTATGACGTGATATTTCGATCTCAAAAAAACACACTTTTCGTGTATCAACAATACACGGAATCGCTTGAAATTTTGGATCTTGAATACATGAGTCTTGCTGAACACAACGCAAGTCATAGTTTCTAAAATTGACCTGGTTTTTCTGTGGACCCCACTTACGGGCTCGAAACAGAGGTTTAGATGGCTCTGAAACTTCGATATGACCAATACAAGTGACCCTAAAGGGATAACTCATGAAAATATTTTGAGGTCTTCTACCTTCATGCCGATTTTCCTAGCAAATGGAGGTGGTTTGTGAATCGCGTTTTCTCCACACCTTGTTGCATATTCTTCATCGTCGCCTTCTCCACGAGCTCTCTACAACCACGCTGGTTCTGATACCATGTCATGAGGAAGGAGATAAGGAAGAGAGCTCAGGCACACACTCTCACTCTCAAGGACAAGCACACACACAGATTGAGGCAAGGAAGAATGATCTTCTTCTTCTTCTTCTTCTATTACATAAAAAGAAATGTACAAGAATGACATAAAAACAAGAATACAAAAAGTGCAATATACAAATATCAATACATAAGGAAAAACCTAATGTCTGTGAATGAGTGAGCTAGCAAGGAACAAGTATGCCATCACTCTTGATAGATAAATCTAATAAAGCTCAATGAAGTATCCCTGACATATACCGGTGTGACCACTATACATGTCAGAGAAACAAAAAAATTGGTACATGTCATCCTGGATCATCACATGTTGAGCTTGATATCTTAGCACATAGGCCTTGGGCGGATATTCCTACTTCATGTTACTTGTCGATGACTATAGCAAGAAGATGTGGGTGTACTTCCTTCGTGAGAAGGCTCAAGCTTTTGGTAAGTTTAAAGAATGGCTTCAACTTGTTGAAACTAAAACAGGGAAGAAGATGAACAAATTTAGGACAAACGGCGGTGGTGAGTTCACATCAATAGAGTTTGAAGATTTCTGCAAGAGTAAAGGAATCAAGCATCAACTCACAATGGCACATATCCCTCAATAGAACGGTGTTGCAGAATGTCAAAATCGAACCATCATGGAGATGGCAAGGTGCATGTTGAAGGGAAAGGGTTTGCCTAATCATTTTGGTCAAAGGTTGTCAACACTAATGTGTACATCTTGAATCAAAGCAACACCAAGGCACTTGATGTAAAGACTCCATAAGAGGCCTACACTGGTAAAAAGACATATGTTTCCCATTTCAAAGTACTCGGAAGTGAATGTTATGTGCATGTTCTAGATAGGAAGAGAAACGAGCTTCAATCGAAAAGCATCAAATGTTTCTTCTTAGGGTGCAATGAAGATAAGAAGGCTTATAAGCTTTATGAACCTGAAGCTAATAAGATCATGGCGAGTCGTGATGTGGTGTTCAAGGACGAGCAGCCACATGCAGTGGACGAGGAAAAAAGAGCTTCCACTTTATCTTCAGGCAAAGGGGCAATCCACTATGAACCTAGCCCAAGAGCTGTCTCTTCTACACAAGAGAAGGAAGCACCATCTTCAGATGATGATTCTGAAAGTCACCAACTTGTCACCACCCAAATAGAAAAGCCATTGCGATAGTGGGTGGCGTAGTTCTATGATTCTACAAACCCCATCCCAAAGTCATTAGAATAGGTTGTAGATGGACGGAGGCGATCACAAAGAATAGAGGAACAAAGAAGGGCAAGTGACCATATTGTAAACACAGCCTTGATGGCTTATCTCATTCAAGAAGAAGCAAAGGAACCAACCAATGTGGAAGAGGCACTCCACGCAAACAGAATACGACAACATCATGAAGAATGGAGCTTGGGAGCTAGTGGATTGACCCCCTAATCATAAAGTCATTGGCACCAAGTGGGTTGGGAAGCTAAAGTACAAGGCTGATGGTACTCTAGAAATGTACAAAACAAAACTTGTTGCACAAGGCTACTCACAAGTTGAAGGCATTGAACTTTGTGAATCATTTACTCTGATTGCAAGGATGACTACTATCCAAATAGTACTAGCTGTGGCTACACATAAGCATTGGCTAGTCTATCTCATGGATGTCAAATCAGCATTCTTGAATGGTGACCTCAAGGAGGAGGTATATGTGTCTCAGCCACCAGGGCTTTGAGGCTCCCCATTCAGAAAACAAGGTATGTAAGGTGAAGAAGGTACTATATGGGTTGAAACGAGCCCCTAGAGCATGGTACCAACAGATAGATAAGTATCTCTTGGATCTAGGTTCCAAAAGATGTGCTTCTGATGCTAACTTGTATGTTCTAAAGAGAGGAGGGAAGGCAATTGTGCTTGTACTCTATGTAGATGACCTTGTCATTATAGAAAATGATGATGTTCTTCTTCAACAAATGAGAGATGCCTTGAGTTCAGAATTTGAAATGACAGACTTAGGCTTAATGCATTATTGCTTAGGCCTTGAAGTTTGGTAGGAACCAGGGAAGAGTTTCATCTCTCAACAAGAGTAGGAAAGATAGATATTGAAGGCATTCGACATGGAGGATTGCAAGGAAATTTCTACACCTATGGAGGTCAATACAAAATTATCTATTGAAGGTACTTTACCTCTAGTGGATATTGGAAGATTCAAGAAATTAGTTGGAAGTCTCATCTATTTGTGCAATAGTAGACCAGATATCTCTTATGCTATTGGAGTCGTAAGTAGGTTCTCTAATAAGCCTTGCCAAACTCATTGGAAGGCAAGCATGCAGATACTTAGGTATGCAAAAGGAACCTTGATTATGGTATTCTTTATGAAGAAGGATCATCTCTAGTTGAATATTGTGACTCAGATTGGGCAGGAGATATAGATACTAGAAAATGGGATTCTAGATATTGTTTTTCTTTAGGACCAGGGATCTTCTCTTGGATCGGTAAAAACCAATTGACTATAGCATTATCTTCTACTAAAGCTGTTGATGTTGTAGCATCACAATTCATACTTGTCAAACCAGGAAGCATCTCATGAGACCCAAATGTTTGCGTAGAAGCACTCAGCAGACGTAATGGCGCTTCGTCAACGTATGATTAACAACGTTATCAACAAGAAGATACAACATAAGCATCGCGAATGATGCACCTAATCGTAATCACAAGCATAATAACGACATAATCATACATCAACGTGTCACAAGCGTTAGACAAGAAGAGAACAAGCATGCACGTGCATCATGACGAAGAGAGAGAGCAAGAATCTATCTACAAACTAGCATAATCTCATTACTTCTAAAAGAGCTCCCCAAAAGAAGAGGTGGAGACCTCTTTATATACAAAATGGCAAAAAAGCATGCTATGTGGGATTTCTCAACTGAAAGGAGAATGAATCCCACTTATTCTCTAGTGTGGCACTCACACACACCTATACAAGAGTGCTTTATTAACTAAATGAAAGGTAGAAAAAGGTACAAACGAAGATGAAAATGAAGTGGATCCAAGAAATACATGTTGTATCCTTCAACACTCCCCCCCTCCTTGACTTTGTCGTCCTCGACAAAGCTTTTGCCAGTATGGAGCTTCTGTGGAAGAGCGTGTAGGAGTCCCTTTTGATTTGCACGATCCTTGCACCATTGGAGTGCTTTGCGTTATTGCTTTTCTTCATCTTGCTTTTTGTTTGGAGTCGAGTGCTTTAACTTGGTTCTTTTGCCTCATATGGATGAATATGCTAGAAATATATATATATAATTTTTTTTTTTTTTTTTTTTTGGGTGGTAATGGATGGATGATGCATGAGAATGATATGACAAAAATGTAGATGATATATACAAATAGATGAAATTAATTCATCTCTTCTTAGTCCAAATGCATGAGTGGGGACTAAGGGTGCATGGGCGGAAAAAAAAGTGTCTATGCACGGTCTTGTAATGTGACCCTATCTTATGCATACTCTAAAAATGCATACAATAAAAAAATGGTGCAAAAATGGATGGGTCTTGAGCAAAGTGCTCAAGGGTGAGGCGATGATGAGGCTTTCTCCAAATGTCCAACTCCAAGAGCCGCTTCTTTTCTATCAACCATTTGAAATGGATGCCACCTTTATCCACCAACTTGAAAAAAGAAAAATGAAAAGAAAATTTTTCAAATCTATGTACATGTGCCCTCTTTGTGCCTGGGTTAAACTAAGTGTGCCTAATGCTTGGCCTTTGGATGAGGCCCTATTCGTGTGCATACTTGGTGTGCATCTTAAACATATGTTGTGCATTGGGCAAGGTTGGGTCCGACACCCATGGATGCTGCACGAAGAGGTTTTAGGCTGCCAATATGTCTTCGCTTTGTTGGTCTTAGCCTTGAGGTTTCTCCTTGGATCTTTTCTAAGTGTTGGCTTTATTGCTTTGGATCCCTTGGTCAAAAGTGGTCGTTCTTGATGATAAGGCATGGTGAATCTAGACTGAAGATTATGAAGTCTAGTGTGAGAGGGTTGAGTTTGTATAAGAGCTTTCTTTGGTACCCATATCATAGTGCGATTTGGTTGGGCTCTAAGTAATTGTTTGGCCACCCAAATTTGCTTTACATTACAAAGGGAAGGTGATTTCTTCTTTTTGGCAATAGGGTCTTTTGGGCCTTCTATGTGAGTCTTTAGGGATAACTCATCTTTACAAGGGAAATTCAACAAAGGTTGAGTTTTTTTACATACATCATGCTCATCCAATGGATCATAGGGTTGTGTGGTTTGAGATTGATCTGGAGATTCAGCGATGCATTTATCTGTATTACACATAGAATCTCTAGATATCACTTTATCTTCCATAGAACTCATACAAAATTCGTGAGAAGATTCCAAACTTAGAGGAAGGGAGGGCCCTTCCATATCTTCCAAGCACTTGGAGTCCTCCACTTCATCATTCGTCAAGGTTTCCTGTGACTTACTCAAAGAAAGGTTAGATGAAAAAGCATGAGTGGAAAGACTATTTTGTGAATTAAGAGCACAATCTTTGAATAGATGATTATGTCCACAATCCATACAATGAGGATAATCATCAGGATTTCCAAAAGACTCACTAGTGGGGATGGACATAATAGATGGACAAGGCGCTTCAAACCCTTGATGTTCAAAAAACCTTTGAGTGCCTATGACCAAGTCTTCATCTATACCTTCCATAACAAAAAATGTTTCTAAAAATTGCATACCATTCATTACAATCGGCAACACAACTTGACCCATGCAATCATAATTTTCATCGTTCATGAGGATAGATGAATGAGTGGTTAGTTGAATGTTATCCAAAATAATAGTCACTAAATCAATATGAATTAAATTCCACTCACAATTAGGGTTAACGTAAGCACACATATTTCTATGGTCATGACCAATGAATACATTTACAAAAGTGTTGCTATGTTCCCTAGTTGCAACTATGGAACCCACCCCTTTAGAAATCCCACCAATTTCCTCTACCCCTCGTAAATTTTCTCTATTTGTTTCACCTTGATCATGTGTGATTAATGCATGCATTTCAATTTTTTCTTCCTTATTTTGTGCAACCTTTTCCCCCTTCCTTCTTTCTTTTGCCTTTTTCTTTCCCATGTTTTGTTGAAACAATTTTTGGTTTTTTGAGTGTTTTTAATATTTGTTTGGTATTTTAAGAGTTTTTTAGAATTTGTTTGAGGTTTTGTGTGTGTTTTTTGAATGTTTTCTAAGATGTGTAAATAAGTTCTAATGGGGTTCTCCTAACAAGAAACAAAGAGAGAAGAATACAAAAAAAAAGAGTTTTGACTTCAAGGATCACAGAATGAGAAAGACCGTAAGTTTCAACTCTTAACTTCTAAAGATGCAAGATCCAATTAAGCCTTGAGAAAGAATTCAATTATTTGATGTATTGACAAGGAGAAGGATTTATGAATCTCAACCATCATTCTAGGGGTCCAAACGAAAAAGTAAGAGGCAATTAATTGATCATGCTAATGCTTCTATGATAGCTTAAAACATTTAAGTGTCAGAAACTTTTCCCCTTCATTCACTCAATTTTTAAGCATTTCTCTCCATGGTTTTAACGGAATTGCATTTAGAAAAGTTTGATGCACCAAAATATGAAAAGTTCATACATATGCAATTTGAGAGAACCAAGTCATAGTAAAGTGCAAGATCCCCTAGTTTCAAAACAATTTTTACTCATATGGCTCAATCATCTTAATTCTCTCCCAATGGCCCAAAGTTTCTCAGATCGGTTTTGATGTCCCTTGAGTTCGTGTAATCTCTTTTTAGAGACTCAAGCCCACCTCTCCCAAATTCTATCCTGTTCAACTTTGTTCTATAACTACGTGTTGAGTGCCATCTAAAAGCCTGTGAGCAAAAAATAAAATCAACCCAATGCATTTCCTGTGATACTTTATTTTCCATGAAAGAAATTTAATTATAGCATAGTGCACAGGTTTTCCTACCTTACTCGTCTTTTATCCCTCAAATTCATGTGTTTCGATTACTGGTCCCCTACGCTCCCAAAAATTAATTGCAATTCAATTCATGCGATTCAGGTAGTCCCATTAACGCTCCGTAGGCAAAACTCCTGGAGTTTATTTCAAAATAGTATCTCTCTCTCTCTCTCTGGACAAATGCGGTAGCAAGTGCGCCCCCTCTTCCCTGTTGCTTTTACCTCAGAGACTGACAACGATTCATCCCCTAGATCTGCCTGCAGACATTGGCTTGCGTTTCTGCAGGTGTACAGTGTACTGAACCATCTCAAGCATCGGCGCTAATTCTAATCGAGCTTCTGAGGCCCACCGCTGCCCACCTTTAGTGTTCTCATGTGAGAGAGTAGAGTCATGCTAGAAAATAGCAAGCGCAGTAAGTGATCACTGATGGGAATCCATGACGCTGCTCATCAGATTCTTTGCATTTGATCATTGTCAGAAACATTTCCTCTAACTGGACAGGAAATTAGGAAAGCTGATTACGTTTTGCACAATAAGATCTGAACCTGGACCAATTATTGGCGCCATTGCTAAGAGTGCTTTCCTCAATTTCCAAAAGTAATAAGGAGGAGGCATTCTTTCATAAATCATCATAGAAGACACCATATCCTTGGCAAAGAGATGCACTGTTTGCAATGCAAACTCTACTAAATGTCATCCATGTCTGATATACAAGCAGCAAAAGAGAACTGCTCATGTCCGATGTCATAGCATAAAATAGCAGAGTGAAAGAAGTGACAGAATGCCACCAATCACATACGCGACATCAACATGTCCACCAATTCTATGTTTCCTGTCTTTCAGCTCGGACTGGGCCTTGACATATTGCCCATAAACCTTCAGCACATTAGGGTGGTTCATGCTCTTACTGCTACCCAAAACTTCTTTCAAGACTAGAAGGCTGTGCAAGCCCTTCAGAGGCATACCAGCCGTGTCCTCAAGCTGCATACTCAGTTCTGTTACCATTAAGGAGGATGTCCTTTCACCCTTTTCTACTTTGTCAGAGTTCAACAACAATCTGCATTTGAGGACAACACTGCATTGAACAACTCTTGAGGCTAATAGTCTGTGTGCTGGCAAGACCGATCCAAACAAAACAAGGAAATCCTTATCACCCGACCAATGTCTCTGTCCACCAAGAGGTCTCCAGCTTGCTAAATTAGCCATTTGCTTGGTTTTCTTTTTGATAAGGATCCAACTTAAGTTGATATCCTCACAAAGAGCTTTCCACACGTGCCCATCTTTCCTCTCTTTCTCTATAGACAGCACCAACGGCAAGCCGTCAATTATCATGGCATTCCTGTCCGTACAAGCTTCCATTTCGGATAAATCTTCAGTTTCTCCTTCCTCATAGCACTGATTTATCAAATCTATCCTGAAGGGACAGTTCGAAAACCAACCATGTACCGCCCCAGTGCCTGGAATGCCATGCAAAACCTGTGATATAATAGGCCTATCTCGGAAGATCAGGTCAACAATGAATATAAAATCATTTAAGGATGTGTCCAAAAGCTCTTCGACCATGTCTTGCTCGTCATCGAACCACTCCATGCTGTCCCAAAGAACTTTCGAAAGCCGCCTAGTGATGCGATAATGGCCTTCACTTCTGGGTCCCTGGTAGAGGGCCAGTGCTGATTGCAGACCCGTTCCCAGATCTTCTCGCTGCTAGAGACTGAATTGAGCAAAGAACCAGCACAAGCAGCTCTGGCACACGCCAAGGAAAGCAGAAGAGCACGAACCCCAGAAGACCACTTAACTTTGAATGTTTTAGGATAGCATGAGCCATCAGAACTCATGCATTAGATCTCATGCATTCTTTGTCGTTGAAGCTTGTCAGCTGTCAAGATCTCTCCATGTTATGCTTGCAATCACTAAATCCTTCAATGCTATGTGGCTTTTTACTTTGTAGCACAGTATGTGCTTCGGTCGTGCTTTCTCCGTCTCAAGAGGGGCTGTATCTCCAAACACTGAGACTCCTGGTTGACTTTAGACCTTCATTATGACCATTTGAAAGCAATTGAGCTGCACTTCATCCGAACTTCGAAGAAGTGTCTTTCGATCTCTAGGTTTGAAACTGGGCATTCGATCCACCTCATCACCAGGATACCTTCCTCCACACATATTCACCAACGCTTTAGGCTCTTTCTCCTGGGTAAGTTAGCACCCTTTGAATATCCTATTTCTGACTTGTCGAATGATACTCTATCATTCGGAGGGGAGCTATCAAGTGGACAGTAATGTGCCTGATCCTTCGATTCACAACCTGCATGTGCACATCCATGTGCCATGCCTTCAATAAACAATACACTATTAGTTTTTGCAACTAAGCTAGTCCTGCTTTCATCTGCACTTTTGCATCTACAAGCAGTAGTAGTCAGATTGGACATTTTCCCAAAAGCCTCATTTGAGCTCCCAGCTAAGGCATGTTGCTTCTCAGTGTCAAGCACTTCTTCTCAGCCGCTGTTGTTTAATTTCACTTCTATGATGAACACAAAAAGAGTACCTCCATGTACACTCTTTGAGCATACACCACCACCATTAAACATGCATCGTTTACTATGACCATGAGATTTACATAACAAGGTACTTCCTTTTGCACCTTTATTGCATCCTTCAGCTTTGCAACGTTTTCCTCCTGCCATGGCTTTTGCAAAACAAGGTGTTTCCTTAAGCAACTTAACCACAATCAGGATGCTGGCAGCATTTACCTTCCCCATGCGGCGGTTCTTATTGTTACTACTGCCATGGTTAAACATGCTACCAAGCTGCTCTTAACTCGACGAAGCATAGTTGAATGAGCAATCCTCAGCTTGTTATTTCTTGTTTTGGAAACCTGCCCAGCAGCCGTAAGCCTTCCAGCATCTTTGTCAGAATCTGAATATCCATGCATGCTGCCTTGCAGACTATATGTTTTGTCTTATGATCTTCATGCTACAGAAGCTCCACAACCCGCACATCCGATAGAACTGTTGCTATTGCATCAGATGCATCATATAACTGTCTGATTCGATCTACCTCCTCTGGATCAGTTTCCTTTCCAGCAGTTACGACCAATAACCTCAGAAGGGTTATCTCCTCTTAGTTTGAAAAACCCAGCATTTGCATACGTGATAGGAAGATCAGGTTAGTGCTCTCCATAATGACAAAAGTCTGCTGGAAACCTTGACGTGCCTGAAGAACATCTTTTGAACCATGAGGAGGATGGGAAGCATTAAAGGTATCACTTGCGAATCCAGACCCATCTGAGGACCTCAGTGTTGAGGAATTCAATCTCTCTTCAGAAAGTCTACGTTGTCACCCTAAATATGAGTTGAAGGCAACAATTTCATAGTAATGATGGGGACTCTCATGCCCACACTGCCAGTGTTGACATAGCTGCAGCACCAAAGAATAGGGACACATAAGACAAAACCTGCAACACTCTGTTACAACACATGCGTTTGCTCAGAAAGTCAGCTGCTATCAAGTCCACGAGTGCCATGTATATGAGAATTCCAGCAGATATTGAGTCAAAAATGCCTTCAACGATAAGAGCTCCAGGGCTATTGGAGTTGTAACCTGAAGCAATCCCAGTGCCCATTCCTATGCCCAAAGGAGTTGTCAACGTGAAGCACATCGTCATAGCAACAGTCGAGAATGACTTGAACCCTGCCTGTGAATTGCAGCCACCAAGAGCAAAACCTTCAAAGAACTGATGAAAAGCAAGTGCAGCAGATAAAGGCCTGATGGTGCAAGGGCTTTGTGAAACTCCCAATGATACTCCAATAATGATTGAATGGGTTACAACTCCTAATTCTAGTACCTGAGAGACAACCATGTGTCTGATGTGTGCTGTTGTATCATCAGAAATAGGATTTGAATGTACATGCGTATGTGCCTCATGCTTGTGAAGTGTTTCAATACTACTACATGAACCTCCATTAGAATGACTATGTGTATGAGACACTGCATGTGCCCGCATACCAACAACATGTATATGTTCTGCATCTATATGTCCATCAGAATGGGCTTCATTTAATGAGGGTACATCAACCCATTCATGCGATGCTGTTTCCTTTGCATGTTTTCTTTCATAATACTCTGTCCCTATAACATCAATCATTAGAGTACCAAGGGCTGCAATCATTGCGATGCATCCCGAGAAAGGAAATTGTTTCCAGGGGTAATCAGGCAGGCAGCCGTCTGTTAGGGCCTCCATTGCATCCGGAAGCATGTGCACAAAACCCGTCGCTAATATTACTCCTGCTGCAAATGCCTTTGCCACTGCAAAATATGGCCCATCTGTCCTGAAAGCTGATAACTTTTTCCCCACCAAAGGTAGAGCAACACCAATAGCTCCTGCAAATAGTATTGCCACTATTGCTCCCAACTTCAAGTGAAATGCCAACTCTATATTTCTGCACTGTGCCTCCTCATCACTATTGCAACTAGTCAATGTTACATTTGACATGGTGGAACTGGTCAACCCTGCCATCTTCTGAGCAACCTCCCTAAATGTGAAGGGAAGCACAGCAGTGATAAAACGCCACAACTCTCGAGCATCCCCACTTCACGAAACTCTTTTTCTTCTTCCGAGGTTCGTGCACGCACACCATCAACATGGCCTGATTGATCATCCGTTTTGAGGACATCCAGCAACCCGTCCAGCCATGGAGTCATATATTGATTTTGAATTTTCTCGGGTACCCAGATGGTATGAGTCCACATCCCTTCACTTTCACCAGGCCCATTTCCAAGTACAGGCCGAGCGCCTGTAGATATATATGAGAGCCATTGCTCAGCCCAAAAATATGCCGACTCTATGTGTTATGCTCCCTACGCAGTCATCGGTCCACACAACATCCGTACAAGGATAGGCAGCTCGTACCATGAAACGACCCAACTCTAGTTGTGTATGAGGTAAAACGTACTCAACATGTGACTGGAGGAACATGGGAGCATACCTATGCAGTACATCTTCACTGCATCTAATGAAATCGAAAGAACCCTGTATGTCTCCTGAAGCCGCACCTGAAGAAGCACCAGTTGTCTATAAAGTGATTTGAGGCAGAGTACATTCTCCAAGTGGCGAGGCAACTAAGGTAACAAGCATGGTGCTGGGATATTCGCAAATGCCCGACTCGGTGGACTTCAAAATGCCGCAGGAACTCGTGCAGAAGACCCAACTCCCCCCTACCATGGAGAAGCTGGGACTGAAGCCCGTACATGTCTAAGCAGGTACGCCGTTGTCTCCATCGAGGGTCTTATTGTGGACCTTCCAGGCACACAGGAAGAATGGGAGCCGACGAGCCAGCTATAGACGCCAAAGCATCGTATGAGCAGGCTTTCCCGTAAGCCTTATTTCCCTCATCCAACTATCATCCTGCATTTCGATGACGAACTCAAGACGTGATGACAGAGAATTCATGAAACATAAGCATCTGAAAGTGATGTAGGCAAACTCTGTTAATACAGAGGTGATGAAGATGATGAGCAAGAACTCCATTGAAACTTGTAGAAGAACCCCAAAATAAAAACTTATTCACACATGATTAGAGAAAGATCAACAAAGTAAATAGAAAAAATCATCATAATAACTAAAAGATTTCTAAAAACTACTCCTATTCTACTCATGACTTGAAGAATCACCACACATGATGGATTAATCACCCAAAAAGGGGATCCTTATCACACCAAAAGTGGCTCATCTCGACAAGTTATTATGAATCTTGCAAGCCGCAAATGCTCACAAGAGCGTAACAAAATGAAGAGCTCAACAAATCGTCATGCAAAGCTTGCATACACGTCATCTTCACGTCATAAACCATCACGTAAGTGACAAGAGAACGCTCCCCGACAACGGCGCCAAAAATTGTTGACGTTGTAGCATCACAATTCATACTTGTCAAACCAGGAAGCATCTCATGAGACCCAAATGTTTGCGTAGAAGCACTCAGCAGACGTAATGGCGCTTCGTCAACGTATGATTAACAACGTTATCAACAAGAAGATACAACATAAGCATCGCGAATGATGCACCTAATCGTAATCACAAGCATAATAACGACATAATCATACATCAACGTGTCACAAGCGTTAGACAAGAAGAGAACAAGCATGCACGCGCATCATGACGAAGAGAGAGAGCAAGAATCTATCTACAAACTAGCATAATCTCATTACTTCTAAAAGAGCTCCCCAAAAGAAGAGGTGGAGACCTCTTTATATACAAAATGGCAAAAAAGCATGCTATGTGGGATTTCTCAACTGAAAGGAGAATGAATCCCACTTATTCTCTAGTGTGGCACTCACACACACCTATACAAGAGTGCTTTATTAACTAAATGAAAGGTAGAAAAAGGTACAAACGAAGATGAAAATGAAGTGGATCCAAGAAATACATGTTGTATCCTTCAAGAAAATGGGATTCTAGATATTGTTTTTCTTTAGGACCAGGAATCTTCTCTTGGATCGGTAAAAACCAATTGACTATAGCATTATCTTCTACTAAAGCTGAGTACAAAGCAGCATGTGTTGCAACATGTGAAGTAGTATGGTTGAGAAGGATCCTATGGCACATAGGAATACAAGCAAAGGAGGCTACAAGGTTGTAGTGTGACAACCAAAGTTGCATGGTCATTGCCAAGTATCCTATTTTCCATGCATGTACCACATAGAAATTTAGTATCATTATGTGCGTGAGTTGATTAAGGATGGGATCATGGAGATAAGCTATCATCCAATTGAAGAAAATGAAGTACACATCTTCACCAAGGATCTTGGGAGAGAGCAACTTCATCAGCAATTTCCAAAGCTTGGCATTGGACCGAGGAGGTAGTTCACTGCAAGGTGGACATTGAGGGGGGTGTTAGATATACTCAATATTCCACCCTCAAGTGACCACAAATGATCCATGTTTCTCTAAGTTGTAAGGCCCCCATTATGAGGAGAAGCCATTGTGAGAGCCCAAACATTTGTGGAACCCTAACTTTCAAGTTAGATGAGGTCTATGTGTGACGATTGATGGCTATAGATGATCTTTATGAGTTTAGCCATTGGGTTAGGTAGGGCATAAACTTCAAAGCCATTGGGTTGCCATTCAAGGCAAAAATAAAGGCCCTATGGCATCACATGATTCCCCATAGAACCTTAATGGGGGGAGTGTAGAGGGGGGCTTGCCCCCTTCTGCAGGGTCCGAGGGGCCTATCCCCTCGACCTGTAGGGCTAAGACGATAGGACTTCTGGTCGTGGAGATATTTTCAGATTGTATATTTTACCAACTATTTTGTCTCCCGACTATGTCAATCTATACCGAATCACCTTGTAAAAGCTATATAAGCATGACCCAGGTTGAGCTTTACATAGCATTGCCCACTAGTAAGCCCTTCATCTAGAGTCTATCTAGATTGCCATCTAAGCTCCACATTGGGAGTGCATGGGTGGACAACACCATTGTTGTAGTTGCATTACTCTTGACAATCTGAGAATCTGAGTTCTCTATCTCTTTGTCTATGTCTATCTTTGTCTACATTTTTATCTCAACTCTGTCTATTGGTCTATTCTGTTGTGCTGTTATTTTCTTACATGGACCTGGTCATCTCTGATCACTAATTTTTATTACCTTCAAGCTGATCATCAATCTCTGGAAAGCCCCTAGGTTTCATGCCAATCTGACCACTTTCCCTCTACCCTCGGTCTAGTGCGAGATTACTATGGCTTGGAGTAGGACCTCCACCTCCTTCTCCTTGTCGGCCAAGTGTTGGAGGAGGGATATCCTGTATATTCATTACATCTTGGCCATGGCTCATAAGGTTCTTCAAGCCATTCGTCATGCTAGAAGGGAAAATCTCTATCAGAGGTTGTGGTGTTTGGAGGTAAGGCCATTCACAATACCAGACCGGACTCTGAAGAATCAAAATCACGATAAGATACAAAGAAGAAATTCAAAGAAAGAATCTAAAAATATACTTTAAAGATTGGTTGGCAGGTAGGGCGGACAAGCCTACTAAAGAGATGTGCAACCTTCTCAAGAAGAAGCAATCTAAGGAAGCGATTCTGTTCATGATGGATGCCGATGGGGTTGAATGCAAAACAAATGAAGAAAATAGCACATTGATTGTCAACCACTTTACCCAGCTCCTGGGGGTTTCCATGCTTCTTTCTCCTCATAGATGCGACTGCACGGATGCCATCCCGTGTGTTAGAACCAAAAAACTCCCGCAAAATCTAAAAGCTCTATGTGTTGCGTATATCTCGGATGCTGAGGTTTTGGAGGTAATTGATTCCCTTCCTAATGGCGAGAGCTCGGGGTTGGATTGCCTTACCAATGAGTTCTCCAAGATCTTCAAGCATGTGATGACCACTCCTTTACATTTGGTGTGGCAAGAGGCTATTTCTTTTGGCACACTTTCCAATTTTCTCAATGAGGGCATCATCAAGCTCATTCACAAAGAAGGAAGCAAAAATAGAATGCAAACTGATTACAAGATCCTGGTAAAGGTGATTGCAAACCGTATTACCTGTCACCTTCGAGACTGGATTAGTGAGGATCAAAAAGTGTTCATTAAGGGGAGATCCATCCTCGAGGCTATCATTGATGTTTGGAAAGGTCTGGTTTTTGTTGAAGAATCATTGCAAAATGTCCTCTTCCTTCAGATTGGCTTTGACAAAGCTTACGATAGACTCGAGTGGGATTTCATTCTCCAATCATTGAAAGACATGGTCTTTGGCCAAAAATTCATTAAGTTGATCTCCACTCTACTCAGAAATGCAAGTGCTCAGGTAAACATCAGTGGTAAGCTCTCTCAAGCGATTAGAATAAAACATCCTATCAAACAAGGGTGCTCGTTGGCCCCTCTTCTCTTTGCTATCACATCTAATAGGTCGTATTCAGGGCCTCAATCTACCTCTCAATCAAGATCAGATGATCATGAGACTTTTTGCCGATGATACTAATGTCTTTGTGCATAATGACATGTTAAGCATTGACACTTTTTGGAGTTGTCTGAATAATTTTTGTGAGGCTTCAGGTTCCAAAATAAATTGTTTTGCTTCTTAGGTATTCCAATGGGATACAATATTTGGATGGGGTAGCGATGAAAGTGGGCTCTCTCTAAGCTCAAGTGCAAGCTTACATACTAGAAAGGTATGCAGATTAATCTAGCTAGATGTGCTATGGTGATTAACACATTCCTCCTCTCTTCGATGCTTTACTTTGTCTCCTGGGGGAGACCAAAAGACCAAGAGATCTTCAAACTAGAGATAATTTGCAAGAACTTCCTCTCGACGGTTGACCCTAATAGAAGGGGTATCTCCAAAATTAAATGGACCACTTGCATTAGCCAAAATGATCTAGAACCAAGAAACTTGTCAATGGATTAGATTCGAGGACATTGACCCGAACAAATGAGTGGAGTATGAAGAATGGCATCTATTACAGAGTAGATTCAATGCTTGGAAACGCTCGAGGACTTGCCCCCTCATTGGTCAGGACTCTTCTCACCTTGACGGTATGAGATGGCACAATGGCAATAGCCTTGAGAAAATTCTGAAATTGAAGAAGGTTGTGGAATTTTATGTGACACTCAATAGGAAGTGGTCTCTCGATTGGTTAGGCTGAAGGTGAGATTTTAAGTTCCAATCCCTTTGGCTGGTTACATTGGTCGAGATTTCTCCCTCTTGTTTTATCTTAGACATGCTTGAGACACTACGTAGAACAATGTCTGTGGCTCCACTCTTGGAAGCGATATCCCTAGCATCCCCCAACCAAGGGTGCTATCTCTTACGGGGGGCACATGCTAAGGCCGGCCACCCGAAGTACGGTGAAGATTGCGCTTTTTGCCATGTTGTCACTACATGCATGAGCTCATGATCTGACGTGTAAGGTTAGCATATGGGTGACCCGAACGGACTGGCACCCCAAGGCGCCAGTCCGTTCGGGTCACCCAATGAGCTAAAAATAATTCTTATATATTTAACAATGCATAAATGTTAACCTTTTCACGTTATTAACTACGTCTATGAAAATCTGTTGCTATGGTGAATTCTCGTCAACGAAAGTGTTCGCTGTTACGTATTCTCATGTAGACTCCTGTTATGCATTCTCATGTATTATCAACTGTATTATCAACTGGTTAATAGCTTGTTGTATTCTCATGTAGCCATGTTTACTACAATTTTTGACCATCAGTTTATCTCAATCATTCACTGTAATTTTTAACGGCCATCAAATGATGATCTATTTTTTTAACGGCCATGAAATGATGATCTGTGTACCTCAATCATTCCTTGAGCGTATCATCATTTACTTGAAATTACTTAGTAGTAGTTCGTACTTGCATTGTCATTGATATTTCTCCTAGACTTCTACATAGTTGCCCATATGAACCAAATTTAACATCGAAATTAATTAATTAATTTCAATGTACCTGACTGTACTAATGTGTCATTGATATTTCTCCTCGATGTCTACGTAGTTGCCCATATGGAAGCAAATTTAACATAGAAATTAATTAATCAGTTAATTATAAATGCATAAACATGAAAGTCTTTGCATTATTAACATTGCTTATGATCGAGTCGAGAGGTTCGAAAGGTTAAACTCATAACTTGAACAATTTATAGGTCAAATATGGGCGGTTGATTGTAGAATTTTTATTTAATAGTTCAAAGTGAAAATAATTCATGTGAATATTTGGTCATCAGAATTTAGGATACTCTCATGCATGTGCCCATAATTCAGGTGATCGGAGTTCACTGAATCTAACATACATATGTCTCTAATTTTCGTTCGGTGACCCAGAAAGTGTAATCCGATCACCCAAAGAAACATGCATGTGCCCTCCCTGTCTGCCAACAAGGACCAAACCTCCATGGAGCCTTCACCTTGTATTATGTAATCCCTTTCCAACCACCTTTCTTAAATAAAGTCAAAGAATCTTGCATCTTCTCGTACCTTACTGTCTCACTCACGTAGTCTCAAGGAATGACATCAAGCATCCTGACCTCCCTTATCCTTCCTCGTACACCTTTAGACACATGCTCCTTTCGGACTTTGTCTGCCTAAACACTGTGGGGAGCTCCTCACAGTCGTCCTAGTTGAACCATTGAGTCAAGCAGCTGTGCATTACGTTCGTATCCTGAGAGAACCCCGTCCACCGCCGTTGTTTTGACTTTCACAAGCAGAAGTTCATGCCTAGAAATGAGTTGATCAATCACCTTACAGGCTTCTCATATTTGGTGTGTGCCACTGTCCGCGTGGGGAGTTGGTTCGAAATCAGCATTGTTAAGTTGATCGATCAACTTATACGATTCTCATTCGTATGAGAGAAACATCCCCCCACAATCATGGCTTCTATATCTTTCTCCGCTCTGTTCATCTTCGTCATTCTGGAGATAACGCTCCTCTGGTCCATTGGGAGCTCGCAAAAAATAGGTAATCTTGTTATTCTCGTCTTTCTCGTGAATGATGGCGCAATTTCTTATCTACATAATCCAAAACACACAGTTCGGTCTTCCGTCTCGCAGGCTTTACAAGTATTGACTGCGGTTCTGATTCTGTTTCGGTTTACACCGATAATGATAATATAGAATGGTTATCTGACAGCAACCTGATGTTTGAAGGGACATCGGTAGTTTTGCCTGATACCGGTAATGGTCCCGTTCTAAGAACCATGCGGCTGTTCAACGGGAGTCAAAGCAAGTACTGCTATAGCTTGTCCAACAGCGCCGTGAAAGCAGGAGCTTTCTTTTTCGTGCGAGCGTCGATATTTCCTGGGATAAACCCACCTTACATGCCCAAAGATCCCGATGGATACTTCCGGTTTAAGTTGATCATAGATGCAGATCAGTGGACGGACGTCAAAATTGCATATGGAGACGACACATTATGGACTTCGGATGCATACGTACGTGCTAAGCGCAGCGAAATCGATGTATGCTTCGCTCGCATCACCTCTGATGGAGACGCCCCTTTCATCTCCGCTCTGGAGCTTCGTCCGTTACCGAACACTCTTACGAGCACACTCGTTATGAATGAGACGAATCGTTTTCTCGTATGTCTAGAGCATTCTAGTTATGGTGTTCCCCAATCAGGGCCGTCCTATGTTAGGTGAGAACTTTTCTTTGTCCTTTGCATATTACTGTTTCCATCGCTGGGATACAGCAATTGGGATATGAATGACGAATAGATTATCACGACCATGCTTGCGACTCTGCCTTCCTCTCCCAATTCGATCTTATTAAAAGGCTTGTTCTAACTTGTTTCTCTCCATAACCTCTCTGTATTCTCTCCGTATAACCTACTTCGACCGACAAGCATGCACCTTCTGTGTAAACCTAGCCATTGGTAGGTTTATTATAAACCTTTCATGAAAAGTATCTCTCAACTGTTATACATTCTCCTGTCAGAGTCCTGTGTTTATGATGTTGAAACGCATTTGTTGTACTTAAAAGCATAATATGATCTAAATGTGGTATGTGCGATGCTACTCTGATGAGGTTTATGTTCATGAAATTAATATTAATGCAGGTTCCCTGATGACAATTTAGATCGATATTGGCTTTCTCATAAAGCGTCAAATTCAAATTTGATCTCAACTCAGAAGAGTATCAATATGAGCACTAACTCATCAGATCAGAACCCAGAAAAGATACTACAAAGCTCATTTACAGGTTCACAGTATCTTGGCTTGAACTAGAAGTTTCTGCCTTGTACTATGCGCAGTTTTATTTTTCGGAAATCGACCCCTTAGTGAATGCGAGCGGCATGCGCGTATTCAATATATTCGCAAACGGTGATCTTTTCACCACTGAAGGACCAATAGATGTGTTCGCGACTGTTGGAGCAAATGCAGCTTATTCGAGACTTCAATCAGTCACGTCCAACGCAACAGGCGCTATTGTGTTCACTTTCACTTCCCTCGCAAACTCTACTTTTCGGCCTTTCGTTGCTGCTGCTGAGCTCTTTCAATTCCGCCAGATCGGCGCGCTAACCCCAACCCCCATCGGTCAGTACTCCCTCTTATATGAAATGCTTCTCCATTTCCCAAGCTGTTTTTTCTAATTTCATAGGAATCCTTTCTTGACCATAGAACATAAAAAGTCTGCATTTTGTTTTTTGGATGAAGAAGTGTCCTTTTTCTCTTAGTCTCGTCCAAAGTCTACTTATTAACTATGGGAGCGACAATTATTCAACTTGAAATTCCGGATAGACCTTTACGAAGTCGCTGCTCATAGTGCATGCTTCTGCCAAGATTCTAGTAACTACAAGCTCTTGAGGACAGCTAAAAAATATGAGTTATGTGATTCCTGGAAGTGCTTCGCATTCTTGTCAAGTTTGTGATGAGTTCTTAGGCTGGATTCATAATATCCCGGCCAAGTATTTGTGGAAGTGCTTTGCACACTGAATACTACAAGTATACTTCATGTTTGTGATGAGTTTACGCTGGCTTCACAATGTTCTGGCTGAACAAGTATATGTGGAAGTGCTTTCCATCACCATGCGTCTAACACATAAGGCTAGAACACTTTTTTATGGAGGGGTTCGGTTGTGCACTGAACAAGAGGATGAGGCGGAAGAAGTATAAAATTATAATAAAATTAATTAAGAGTTTTATAAAATAAGTCTAAACAAATGTTTTTACTATGTTTCGTTGTCCAACTCAGAACCGACTTGCTCTTGCTCATCGGATAATAAATTTCATTGCTCTGGCTTGAAAACATCTTTACCACCCAGTGTGAAACATCTTTACGTTATCCACATAATGTGTGGGGAAGTGTACACCACAAACTCAGACTCAACAAAAAACTTGATCTCACAACTCAAAGCTGACAACTAAAAGCTTGACCTACCTTCTATTTCTATTCAGCCCATTACAAGCCTATGAGGTAAGCCCTGCGAAACTTATGTAACATCAATCTGGTTTTAGAACATAACGTCATGTACTATTTAAACAACATTATAGTATAATTTTCTCCATTTAAATATTATGAATAGTATAACGTTCTCCACATTCAGTCACAAAGGATTCAAGCATCTATTTTTAAAAGGAATTGCTGCTATTTGTTTTTCGATCCTTTCTGTGGTAGGACAAACGTGTTTCTTGTTTTGCTCCATTTAAATGTGAGTACAAGTGTTTCTCCTTTTATTCCAGTGCTGTATATAATGCGAACAGATATTGACGGAGCATAACATATCTTAACATTCCTACTTGAAACATTGCTTTTCGGTCTAGTTCTCCACAGTGCTAGTGTGAACTCACAAGCTTGTCGGCATGCTTCTATCACCATCTTTCATTTATTAGTCACCAGTCAACAACGCTGCTTTATTTACATCTCTACATCTTACAATCTCAGTTTTCCAGTTCTTGCCGATTGTGTTTGAAGAGACAAAAGCTTCTTGCCAATCAATAGACGAACGTGTAACCTATAAAGTGATTCAATTTCTGCTATCCAGTAACTGCGGTTGAAGCGATAAAAACTACCCTTGGACTGGGTAGGTACACAGGTGATCCATGTCTTCCAGTTGGATATGGATATGACTGGCTGAATTGTTCAACTGATAACCCCGGAATCACAGCAAAGTAAGTAGAGAAGTCAATTTTTTCTTGTTAAATATTGTAAGCTCAAAGCCTACATTCCCTCTTACCAAATGCGTGCATCGAATTGTGTGCCTTAAGATCACTATCAAACTACGAGACGAATGGCAGGATTAGAACTCAATAATCTTACTTCATTAACTGAAGTGTGAGTGCTCTTTTTTGGGTTTGTAACGCAATTTCTCTATGTTTGCTTTCAATATGTATTAACTTTTGATTCGAATAGCCTGTCGAACTATTTCGAGATCTGACAAAGTCACTCTGAAAGAACTCTGATTTTCTTTGTTTCAGACATATGAAAGGAAATAATCTAGAAGGAGAGATTCCCGACTTAAGTGCCCTGGAACTTCTTGAGACTCTGTACGTAATATTGGCTGCAATTTGAGGAGTCGAGATAGACTCCAATATTGTGGTCCAGCTAGAGGTTCTAAAACAAGGCTCTGTTTAGTTTATGCAGCGATCTCTCAAACAACAACCTAAGTGGTTCTATTCCCAGTTATCTTGCTACACTCAGAAATCTTAAAGCTCTGTGAGTACTGTTCATCTCAAAGCTCTGTGAGTGCTGTGAGTATGAGTATATATGTATGTGTGTGTGTGTTTGTGTTTATGTATGTATGTGTATATATACATTCATAGACATAAATATGCATCTTTGTATCTATTATATGTATGCATGTATGTGCATATTCATATTCTCATGCATATGTACATGGATATGTATATGAGTATTTATACATCATGTATCATCTCATGCATATGTATCTATATATCTATCTATGTATCTATCTATCTATCCATTTTTCATCAAAAAATAAGTTTGTTAGTGTCTCATTATGAATATTACAGATACTTGCAGAATAACAACTTTTCAGGAACGATACCGGCTGCCCTTCTGCAGCGCAGCGAGGCATCATTATTAATGTTTGAGTATGTCTTTCCTTTCCAACTTTCTCAGTCTTTGTGGGCCTAAATTTTATGCATGGGCATGGATAATATCCAGTTCTGTGCAACTTGTAAGAGGGTCCAATATTTCTTTAACAATTGTTAACTATGTAATGAATTTCATGCCTTGAATGAATCCAGATTTTCAGGAAACCCTAGCTTGTGCAATTCCATCAATACTGAATGTTCCCCTTCACAAAACGCATCACAAGCACCACAATCTCTGAGCTCTAATTCAAGAAGCAGTAGAGGGATAATTGTGGGAATCTCAGTTGCTGGGGTTCTCTTGTTAGGGGCCACCATTGGTTTCGTCGCATATTTTATTTACAGGAAGAAAAACTCAAGTCTCCATAATGGGACCATACATGAAAGACTTTCTCAAGTTGAAGTGGCTGAATCCAAGAGTCCAGGTTTGTTCATATCTATAATAGCATGCTTTTCCAAAACTGTAGAAATATAAAATGTCATTATCATATGATCTTAGAATAAGTCAAAATCCAGCATGCATAAACAGATGACCGTAGCCATGATAACATATTCTTCCAGCATGTGTTTGATATGGACCCTGAGAAGGTGTGATATTTCTGCCTAATCATGGTGATCCAAATTTCCTGTAGGTACATTGAATCTTGTTACTTGGGGGTAATTTAACAGCAGAAGTAGGGGAATGATATAAAGAAATAGAAGCATCATGGAAGATATACTGTAGATATGGACAAACCACATTATATTCTTGACATTATTGAGTTTTTCTAACCGGAGTTAGGTCCTCAGGTGTAATGGTGGAAACTGTTCAGCCAAGCAATGCTTTTCTTATACTGACATAATACCTCATTTTATCCATTTCAGTGAGTCCAATCATGTGCAAGCTTATACCAGCAGAGCTAAATGTTCGAAAGTTTTCATACGAGGAGATTGAAGTTGCCACAAATAACTTCACCACTAAGCTAGGCGAGGGGGGATTTGGGCCAGTATACAAAGGTTGGCTCGATGATGGTCGTGTTGCTGCTATTAAAGTTAACTCAAAAATTTCCAATCAAGGATCGAAAGAGTTCCTGAATGAGGTGAAGCAAAGAGTTCTGTTTGCATAATACAACAGCTAATGAGAATATACTGCTGCTGGCTTCTCTAGGGTTGAAATGTTGATTCTGATATTTCTTGTTTTCTTTTGTTTTCTGTCATTCATCAAAGATTGACCTCCTATCACAGGTGCACCACAAAAGCCTTGTACGTTTATTAGGTTATTCCAACGAAGAGAAGCAAGTTCTTGTGTATGAATTCATGTCTGAAGGATCATTATATGAATGTCTTCATGGTAATCTCGGCATGTTACTGCTCTAAATTATTGTTTTACATGAGAGAGAATCCCAGTTTCAGTTGATCAGACCATACAGGCTAAAATTTTATACTTAACCATGCAGGTCCACACAAGTACAATTCTGTTTTGTCATGGGTAACCCGATTGAAGATTATCTTGAATGCTGCAGAAGGTAATAGAGCAATGTACATTATCTGCAGCTCAATTTTTATTTTATTTAGTTTTTATCAATAAGTTTTATATGGCCTTAGAAAATCTTCTTACATTTAGGGACATGAGCTTGCAGGACTTAGTTACTTGCACGAAGGATGTAGTCCTAAAATAATCCATAGAGATATCAAGAGTAGCAACATCTTACTGAATGATCAGATGGATGCCAAAATTTCAGATTTTGGGATTTCAAGAAATCAACTAATCAGCGTAACTGACGCCGTACCTACAGCAGCTATGGGTACCCCAGGTTATGTCGATCCTGAGTAAGTAGAGATCAGAAACAGACTGGAATTTCCACTCGGGAAGCCATTTTAGCCTTGATTGTTAAATAATTTCATCTAAATACATTAACTCAATGACATGCCCTATCATGCTTTGAAGTTATTTTAAGGACTTGAATCCTAAATAAATCACAGTAACATTCATATCAGTTAATCAGAACCAATTCATTCGCAAGCTTTATATGAAACCAAAGATTCTTTGTCAATAGTAAAGAAAACTTTCACATGCTTTTCTGCCACAGGTACCTAGGAAGTTTGAAGATGACAGAAAAAATTGATGTCTATAGCTTTGGTGTATTACTCTTTGAGATTATATCTGGTCGACGACCCATTTTTCAGAGTCTTCCCTCCAAGCAGACAAAAAATATAACAGACTGGGTAATCTTATTTTCTACCTTATTTTTTGGTGACTCATCATGTTGCCCATTTCATTCTTACATTACGATATGTTCTACGATAAATCAACCAAATCATATTTTCACGAACAGGCAAAATCATCAATTTTTATCATTGATCCATCCCTACATGACCATTATAATTTCGAATCAGTCTGGAAAGTACTGCAGGTTGCACACACGTGTGTGGAGATGCCTCACGTGTCATTAGGAATCACAGGATTCCTAATGACACCCCTACTTCAAGTCATAGCTCATACAGAATAATGTCTTTTCATAAGCCTCACCTCCTTTGATGCTTTTGCTTGTTAAGTGGAGCAAGTTGAAGCTACTAGCATACCCAATCATGCAGAAGCAGAACTAAACAGGGATCAAGATTCTGTGTACAAAGCGGATTGTAAAATACAACACGAAAGTCAAATGTATGGAGGTCAGATATGTCCCATGTCTGAAGACTCAGAGAGGTGTTTATAATCACAGATGGACATTCTTTAGCTTTTGGTCAGCCTACCTTTCGGCTATATGGTGGATGATGTTCTTTGGTAGAGCAACCAGTTGACCTTCCCTGAAGACCTCCCCTTGTCTAGAGGATGTGTGAATGTTTGCACACTGAAGTTCTTGTACTTTCTACAGAGATGTAGTGTTTGAGCTGTTTATAACCAGGCATTTCCTCATTACTAATAGATCAATCTTTCTCATGTGAAACCATAATTCCAAATGAATAACTGGTCTGCAGAACTGCAGCACATTCACTCTACTGGGTATCACTGGTCAAACTATTCCTATACAGATAAGGAATACGAGAAATCGCTTGAAATTCAAGATCTAGAATATATGAGAGATATGGAGCAGAATCCAAGCTATAGTTTTGGGGAGCTGACCTGTTTTCTCGGTGGCCCCACTTATGGGCTCAAAAGGGAGATGAAAATCGCTCAAAAATTGAAATTTTAGCATGCATTTTTCATGCCTTCTCATAGGCTCTTGAGTGTCATCCTTCCTCATAAGCTCTCAACAACCACACTAGCTTTGATACCATTTCAAGAGAAAGGAGATAAGGAAGAGAGCTCTCACACATGCTCTAACACACAAAGAGAGGACTACACAGATTGAGGCAAGGAAGAATCATCTTCTTTTACTTTTTCTATTGCATAAAGAGAATATACAAGACTGACTCAATACAATAATATGACCAATACAATATATTAAGAATAGTACATACAGAAAACCTTGATGTTCGTGAATGAGTGAGTTGGCCAAAAACAAGTGTGTTGTCATTCTCGATAGATAAATTCGACAAAGCTCACTAAAAGTATCCTTGATATATATTAGGGTAACCACTATACATATCAGAGAAATAAAAAGTGATACAAGTCATTCTCGATCATCACATGTTTAGCTTGATATCTCAACAGTGTGCTCATCAATTTTCATGACATTATGAGACCATGAGGGAGGGGTATCCACGATGCTCTAGATGAAGTGATGATCTACTCTGATACCAATTGTTTGAGTTCGAAGTCCTCAAAAGCATATAAAAAACATAAGGAAGGAGAAGAACCTTGGAGCACAACACAATACAGAATGTATTACCAAGTGGATGTACAAAAGACAAGTGACTCGTTAGGTTAATATGTGTATATACAAGTTGGGGGGAAAACCCTCCGTGAGGGGAAAAAAATCCCCCATGGTCCTAAGCGTGTTCACACACATCACTACCAAATTATATCAACAATATCTCTATGTCTACAACAAGTGCATCTTTTGTAAACATGGATGCATTCACTTTAGGAATTGTAACATTCAAGGTAAACATCATACACACTTTGTTCCCTTTGGTGATCATCCGTCCATTTTGTTTGTACTCTTCTAAATATAAACCATCAGAAATGAACCTAACTTGTAATCCTTGTTCCACCATTTGTCCAACAAAAGCTAAGTTCTTTATTGTCTAAAAGTTAGGAACATGTAGTACATCAACAAGATGTTTTACCTTCCCATACTTCATGAATAGTGATATCTTTCATGTATGCTCAATAGGATGTGATGTACTATCATCTATTTCAATAATTCCAAGAACTGGCAATTTTTTCAAACTACTAAACCATTTTGCATAGTTAGCCATGTGATTGAAGTACTTAAATCAAGATACTAGACATTACCATTCAATTTTGAAACATCAACAAACATTGTATTCATAATATGATGATGGATCATGAATAGTTTCTGCAAATGATCTGCACTTGTGGATGCATACTTGGTTTGTTGCTTTCGATTGTTTTGATTCTTCAACCTAGAATCAAATTCAAGGTGACTAGGTTTATCATAATTCCAACATCCCATAATATCATTACCTCAATTATTTCTTTGGATATTTATGTGATCCCTTTGGCTCTCCCTACCTTGAAATTGTCCTCTACCTCTTGAATTAGTGTGTTTTTTACTTTGGTCGTGGTTTTGTTTCATCTTTCACTTTCCAAGCCTCTATCTTGGTGTTTTCCTCTCCTAGTTAGAATTCCTACTCAAAACTAGATTTTCCTTGGGAATTTGAGTCTTCTCCAAAGTTCTTTTCTTCAATTGTTAGCATGGATACAAGATAAAAAAAATTGGGAAATTCTCCCTAGCTTGAATTGAATTTCTGAACTACTTATATGGAGCTCCTAAACCAGGAAAGCACACCTCAACTTTATCATCATCATCATCATCTATATTGATGCCAATTGATGCAAGTGACTCACATATGTTTTTTCTTTTTAAGGTGTAATCATGTATCAACATGCTCTTTTTCTTGATTGAATGCAACCCATTCTTGAGATTTGATTTCTGTGCCTTTGTATTGGTTTCATACTATGTGAGGAAACATTTCCAAGCATCTTTTGGAGTTTTGGCATCTTGTATGTGCCCAATCATGCTAACTTGTATGCTAAAAGACAACCAATACATTACCTTTCGTGCTCCTTCATTCCACTCTTTATATGATCTTAACTGGTTCATAGTCCGATTCCTATTTGGTAGTTCATTCATTAGGGCGAAAAACGGCCGAAAAGGTGCTGTTTGCTAATGAGAGATTAAGGAAATTGACAAATAGAGTCTTTCCATGTGTACAAGAATATAACATTGTAAGGGCAATCCAAAATTCTCTGATTCCCCATATCGCTTGTATCGGTCGTGTCCTCTTTCTTCTTCACGTTCTTCTCTATCTTCTCCAATTTAAACTTTCCAACAAGAATGAAGTAAGAAACCCACAATGCAGTCATATTTGTGACACAACCAAATTTAATTGGACCATGCAATGAACTTTTGGTAAACTCTCAAGAGGTTCAATACAACTGTATATTTCTCAAGGCATATAAATATTGTTAAGGCAAATAAATATGGTTACAATGACCATCTTCCAGATGAAGATTGGCATAAGTACATACAATTTGTACATAAATAAATCTTCCAACCTATGTTGGTTTTACAATAGATTTCAATCGTAGACTAAAAAATGATTCAACCCTTTCTATCCTTTTTGGAGCCCTCTTTTCTCTGTTGCTTGTAGCCCTTTTTGGAGCTTTCACCTTGACTCATTTTCTTGGTCCCATGCTTCAATGGTGAGTGAAGACGATGACCTTTCTTTTTTTCTTCAGATTTTTTTAATCAGGTGGAGGGGGTGGAGGTGAGTCTGGATCATTGGGGAAGATTACATGTTTCGTAATGCCATTTATTGCTCTCTCTCTAATCAAGATGATCCATGCATCTGGATAGTCTGATAAATTTAATTTAAGACTGTAAAACCTTCTTTCCAAGAATCTTACAGCATTTGCAATCACTCTCCAGCCACATGATGTTGCGTCTTTCTGCAATGGCACATGAATTTTTATGTATCCAGATTTCTTTTGTTCATTCAATTTAGCAATTCCAGGAAAATTTTGATCAATATGCATCTTGAGAAGCTTTGCAGCACTGCATGGTATAGTGAAAATCAGAATGGATGGCATGGCTCTTAAATAGAAAACATTAAAATGTATAGCAACTTACACTTTGCAATTCCCATGTTGTGTGTTAGACTCAAGAAATGACAATCAGGAGATGGTTGAACCACACCCTAAGAGGGAGTATTAGGAAGTAATCCTCAACCATGGCTTTTGGGGCAAGTGGTTAGCCCATCATACTCCTAGCTAGTAGGTCATGAGTTCAAATCCCACAATTGGTATTAGAGCATAGGAAGTATACTTGGGCGAAGTTGAAGGAAGGCGCGCGCGTCGACTTCAAAGGTAAGCTTAACAAAGATTTGAGTGTATCTCCCAATCCGTAGCTTGGATTTCGACATGTAATATACCGTTGGAAAGCTCTCGGAACGAGCATTCCAATGGAGGTACTAGATTGGGGATCCAAGATACCTAGCATGGGTGAGAATCAGGTTCAGGAGACCGGGGTTGAGAGCAAGGCAAGTCCGTACGCTAGTTGCCAAGAAGCAGAAAGGAAAGGTTCAAGATACCAAGGTTGAGAGCAAGGCAAGTCCGTAAGCAAGTGGCCAAGAAGCGTAAAGGCAAGGCTCAAGACACCAAGGTTGAGAGCAAGACAAGTCTGTAGGCAAAGTGGCCAAGAAGCGGAAAGGCAAGGCTCAAGAGACCAAGGTTGAGGACAAGATGGTTCAAGAGACTGTGTGAGGGTGAGGACACCAATCCAAGGGGAGAGCAAGGATTGATCATTGAGGACAATGATCTCTAGAAAGTGTTAGACTCAAGAAATGACAAGCAGGAGATGGTTGAACCACACCCTAAGAGGGAGGATTAGGAAGTAATCCTCAACCATGGCTTTTGGGGCAAGTGGTTAGCCCATCATACTCGTAGCTAGTAGGTCATGAGTTCAAATCCCACATTGTGATTTAAGAGAATTGAAGAAAAGAGCTTGATATGCATTGAAGTCAACAATAATAAGACTCCAATGGCCCCTGTCAATGAGTTGCATGTAAATATACTTTCTTTAATGAAACAAATATCTTTCCAAAATGAAGATGAATACTTACTTTTCCATATATGGGTAGATAACACATTCTACCTCTTCTGTAAAATTCTGTAGAAAGGACTTGGCATCTCCATGTTTATGCAAAAAACACTGTGTCACCAGAGGATCTATGATAAATACTTTTCTTTGAACGGCTTCCTCACATTGTTGAAGAAGAACCCTACAAATCAAGAAATAAAAATTCAGTTAAGGAACTAGAAAATTAAGCAATACAAGAGCACAATATGGCCTCTATATAATACCTGAGTGAAATGTTGACCACACTATCTAATATTTCAACATGAAACTCCCTCATCATTTTGTTGTCTTCAAGTCTAATGTCAAGAAACCATTCATTCTGCCATGCCATTGCAACATTAACTATTATCTATCCATCTCTTTTCTTAAGGAGCTCTTTATTTGCTTTCTATAACTTTTGAATCTGGTTTAAGATGACACTTTCCTCTGTAAATAATCCCTGCTTTTTCCTCTCCTCCTCACTATTTGATGCAGTTCTAGTTTCATGATCATGAGTGACCTGAGGGTTGATCTCTTCAATGACAACTGTTGTTTTGGGTGCTCGGGCTGGAGATATATTTAAAATATCGAAGAATTTTTTATCATGGTGATCAATAGGAACCAGAGATTTATCAAATTTATATCTTATTCTTGAAACAATAACATAATCCTTTGCCATTAGTGTTACCCTGTGAGAATGATCAACACATAAATAGGCATCATTCACAAAATCAATAGCAAAGTCCTCTGCAGCTTCTTGCAAGCATAACACTGCTTGAGTTTTCCACCTCACATTGATAAAGGATGAGGTCTTCATCAAAGAACAGAGGTTGGCTGTGATCTGCTTGACAAATCTCATAAATGGAAGTCTAGGGATCAATAGTCCCACAGACTTTTGAGCTCTTCTAATTTCCCTGAAGGACTTTACATGGTAATTGAACCTTTTCTTTGAAGGCTTCTCTGATACATTGCCTTGAACCTTCTGGGGATTTCGCTCCTAGACATTTTGCTCCTGGGCATTTTGTTCCTGGGCATTTTGGTCCTGACCCTCAGGGTACAACTTCCTTGCTATCTTTTTGGTCCTAGCCATATTCTGCATAAAATGAGAGTCTTTAGCCAAGGAAGTGGAAAGGAAAGGCAACTTACTCTCAAAAACTTTGATGAAGGACTCTTTCCACTGTCAGAGACACGACCAATCCAAGCAATAAGAGTCATCCAGAAATGCCCGGATGTCCCTTATCGCTTGCATCGGTCATGCTTCTAATCGTGAAGAAATATCAGTGAATACCATTTCCCTTGGAATGCATTATAGCTAATTCTCAACCAAATAAAACGTTACTTCAAAGCTTTGATCAAGGATGCCATTTAAGAAGCACGATCGATCCAAGTGATTAGGAACATCCAAAAATCCCTGGATGTCCCTTATCGCTTGCATCGGTCGTCCTTGAATTCATCATGAAATATCAATCAATACTAGTTCGAATATAGCTTACAATGCATAGTACTCAAGCATCACTAAGAAAAACATAATTTGCAAGCTATGATCAAGGACTCGATGCCATTTAAGAAACATGACCGATCCAAGCGATTAGGATTATCCACAAATCCCGGATGTACCCTGATCGCTTGGATCGTTTGTGTCCATATTACCTAACGCAAAGAGCGTTCTCTATAGAAATTGTGAAGAAGCAACTTAAAAACTTGGTGGCGATGGAATCTCCACGCTTGGAAAGTGTTGAGAAAAAAAAATGAGAGAAACGAATAGGGATGCTTATATAGGTCTCACAACTGAGTTGACCGTTGGTGCCACATGGCACACCACGATTGGTCCATGTCATATAGCCGTTGTGAATTCCAACGTTCTTTGCCACATGGCATGATTTGATTGGGCCATGTCATCTATCCATTGGGATTCCCAATGTACCTTTGCCACATGGCACTCACTAATTGGTCCACGTCATTTGACCGTTACTTCCTCCCTCCTCGCCTATAAATAGCAACTCCCTTCTCCAATTCAAATTTTGAACCTTCAGAGAATTTGTCTCATTTCCGTGCGTATTTTCCTTTCATCCCGACACGACCGATACAAGCGATTTTCCCCGTTTGACCCATGTTGACTCACTTTAGTCGCTTGCATTGGTTGTGTTCTCCTCTCGGACATACAAGAGAAGCTCCAATTAAGATGGAGGGAATGAATGAGATCCTTAGTGTCTCTCCATCAGAGAAACTACTTGATTTAATGGTTCAAGAGGGTTTAACTGTAGATTACTTTCCTGATGCAATGACGATATTCAACCCCAAGATTGATTTTGAGAAACTCCTAGAGAAATCAAAAAGTTTTCTTAAGGATGAGTGGGAGAACTTCTTGGGGTTGATCAATGGAAAGATTCTTTCTATTTCTCAGAAAACTTTGTCCATCCTCTTATCTTTGGGACGGATCCAATAGATAGGGCAAAAATCACAAGAAAATGCAAAAGGATATCCCCTTTGCCAGGGAAGCTAGATTTATGCCCAGAGCATGAAAAGGACTGTTGCTTTCTCCCTTTAAACATTGCTTTCTTGATATGGCTTGATCACATCTCAGTTGAAAAGGAGGAAAGTGTTCATGTTGAAGATGAGCCTTTCTTAGAGCTGACACTTGAGGGAAGCTCAAAAAACTATGAAAGGTGTCATGGAGATTGTTGAGGAGATCAATCTCCAAGCAGAAGAAGAGCAGATCAAAGGTTTTGATGTGGCCACTTTTAAAGCAGAGACTGCAATAAGGGAGCCAACTGAAGAAGTTCAAGTGTCTGAGAAGTCCCTACTTCTCCCAAATCTACCTTTTTACTTTATCTCTGAAAAGGAGTTTATCCCTCTATTTTACATTCAGGAACTTTTCAATCTTAGGGAGGACTACTGCATTGTAGCTATAACTGAGTCAGAAGAAGTTGCAAGGAGATTCATCAATAAGAAAGGAGAAGGAAAAGAAGATTTTTTGCGTCTCGATTTGGATTTGTCAAATGAAGAATTCAAAGATTCATCACAAGCTCTTTCAAAATGCTTTGAGAAAGCTATCTTAGATAATCCACCACTTGCTGATGAAAAGTTTGATGAGCATTCGAAGCAACTTGGAATATACTCGTTTGGGTGCAGCTATTCATTCTTGGATGTTGCTGAGGACAAAGGAACAATATGTATTGACTCAAAAGAGCTCATTCAGGAGGAAGATGAGGTCAAGGTATGTTGTTTAATATATTCTCATGAATTTTAGGGTTAGGAAATGAGATGCGACTGATGCAACATCTTTAACTTGTATCGGTTTATAAAGTGAGAAATCGACCACGACTGATGCAAGCGATAAGGCCCATCGGATATTTTCCGTTGAGCCTTATCACTTGCATCAATCGTGTTTGGACTTGAAGAAGATGACGTCAAGGTATATAGTTAAATATATTCTCAAGAATTTTAGGCTTAGGAAATAAGATGCGATCGATGCAACATCTTTAGCTTGTATCGGTTTTGTCAAAGATCTCCATTTGAAGTGTGAGAAATCGATCACAACTGTTAGACGGCCGCCGGACAAGGACAATTGTACTTAGACAGAGGGCTTTAATGAAGAAAGAACCCTTCGGGAAATGCGCGGTAAAGAAAGATTCGCGCAAACCTTGTAACAGATTTCTATTTAAAGCAATGAAAGGAAAGCGGTAGAGAGCCCGGTTTTTGGGAATTGCAAGTGTAGTCTTGTATGTGTATGTGTTCTGTTCCGTCTGTTCCAATGTCCCTGCTGCGTATCTGTTTGTGTGCATAGATGCGTTATAATGCAGTATTACGAATCGATACTGTGTTGTAGAGATTCCGTCCGGTACTGATTGAAGTGTTCCTGAACGTTGTTCAAGCTAGAACGCGTTGTTTGATAGTTCTTCTGTGGAGTTAGGAAGTGTAACGAACCAACACGGTTCGATTGTGTGTTACGAGTCTCTATAATTGTCTGAGTCGGTATCATAATCTGTGTTAAGATTAGTACCGGTAATGTTCTGAATACGAGTAGAGTAATAAGAAGGTTTGCGACAAGTTACTGTCAGTAGGCATTTCGGCTTGAAGTCGGTACACGATAATCTGTAGAGTGACAAGAAGAACTGCGTGGTGTATGCGTGTGAAGTTACCCAGAGTGCGTCTTGTGGATTGACTGTTCGAATCTGCGTGACTTTAAGGCATAAGGTCTAGTTGGCACACCTATCTGCCTTGAAGAAGTACTGATTAGGTGATTTTGTTATTGAAGTATCTTTTGCATAGAATACGTAACCGGACGGCTAACCTCAGTCCTGAAGTTTGAGTTCCCATACACTGAACAATCTTCCGTTGTTCAGGGATGGACACTGAGCTAAGGACGGAATGACATTTAGAATGTGTGTTAAATTGGGAAAATAGTACAGGGCCTCTGTTTAACAGACCCCTACCACTCCCAAGGACCCACGTGGCTAAGAAACGATTGCGGTTAGAAGATTTGGAACCGATTGAACTTGAAGCGTTTAGTTTGAATAGGAAGTAAAGTAACGCTTAAAACCGTAAACAGTTTAACATTTAACATTTGGCGCCGTCTGTGGGAACGTGGCATCAGGTTGCCAATTAACTGTGAACAGTAGCAATAGCGTGCTGGCTGTTTGTTCAGAATCAATACTATGTTTATCGTTCGATTGACTGACGGTAGCAACAGAACCAGATTGTTGCCGACTACTCGGATAGTACTACTAAAGCAATGATACATGCCGGTTACTCGGTCTGGCGAAACGTATCCTAGGAACCATACGACTGGAACACGAAAAGTACTAAAGACAACCCCAGGGAAAGAAGGTATAATGCGATCTGATTCAGTGGTCGAGCAAGTTAAGGACGCTAGAATTAATTCCGGTAATATTCCGGTTGAACGATCAACGCCTTTGGTACATGCTGGTGTCACTTCGACCCAGCCTAACCAAAGTACAGTAATTCCAGAATCTATCAAGACGCCGCTGGAGACCAGTTTAACAATCTTGGATAAAGATTGAGAGTTATCCACGATTAGACAAACTCTAGGAAAAGAAATCAGTAAAAGCGGAAAAACACTACAGTCTGGTACACTCTTAGTTCATTCCGGTGATATACCGGTGATAGAAACACCAACTGGCGGCCAAGGATTAGTATTTTTTGCGGAGTCCTCAGCCAGACCCGCGTGTCTGGAAGAAAGATTTCGGATATTGGATATCCAGAAGGAAGGAGAGCTATTCGAAGCAGAGATTCGAAGTATCCTACGCAAAAACAGCACACCGAAAGGCACGCCATCCGGCGATCCAGATTATGACAGTTCAACTAATCAACCTCAAGATACAGAAGAAGTACCGGATACACTCACGATGAACGGACAACAACAGCAACAACAGTTAGGCCAACCAAGGCCGCCTCCAACAGGAGTAACATACACGAAATTTGGTGGATTCCCAGGAGATGACCCAGATGCTCACGTACGCACTTTCGAGATCAGTTATGCAGTCCTCAACCATCCACCGGACCAGGCATACAAAGCCATTGTTTTTCAATCTACTCTGGTCAATGAAGCGGCTAGATGGCTTACGGAATACGACATTAATCATTTCGGTACCTATGATGCAGTACGAGATGCTTTTTTGCAACGATTTAGGCTAAAGAAGAATCCCGCCAAAATCTTTGAGTATTTACAAAACAACCGACAGAAGGCTAATCAGACTGTCCAAGAATATGCTACACTTTTTAGAACACACTTGCGACAGATACCACAGGCCCACGCCAACTTACCGGATGATGTCATCACTCAGTGGTTTATCAATGGCTTAAACCCGCAATTGAAGCAGATCATGATTATCAGATGTGTTGGAGCAATGACATTGGATGCAGTCATCGCCATGGCTTTGCAACTGGAATCCAAGGTTGGTGGATTTTCAGAAGACTTGGAATGGTTAGGGACAAACAAAAATATGACTGAAGATATAACCAGGTAAGTATACTGCACCACATGCAAAAATTTAGGGCATACAAGTGCCAATTGTGCACTAAATCAAGCGTTTTGCGCTATCTGCAACTCTGCCGGACACACCACCGGAAACTGTGTTTACAATGCCAGAATACAAGGGGCAGCAACAGTCAATGCAGTCATCCAAGAACAGGTACAACCGACGAATTACTATGTGCCTCCGCAACTAAGAAACAATCAACCCCCAGGATATCGGAACTACCGAGGACAAAGGAACAACAATTATAATGCCAACAGATGGCAGAACGGACTACCACCGGAAAATCCCAATTTACCACCGCCACGCTGTCATTTTTGTGGTGAATTCGGACACATTAGAAGATATTGCAAGGACGCAGCTGAGTATGATCAAAGGAAGAAGGAGCGGCAAAACCCAATGTCCAACATGGTACAAATTACTCCGGTAGAAATGCAAACTGCTACAGTCCAGACCCGTTCCGGTAAACAACTGCAGCCAGCAGCAGAAGTATTTGAACCAGGGATACGAGAACAACATAGGATGTATAACAAGGCTAGTCACTGGACCACCACAGAACCACCAGTGTTCCCAAAACCCATTCCGGTGACTCAGACCTCGTCGACAAAGGAAGGAACACAACAAGAGGAAGCAGCAGCAGAACAACCATCAGTAGTAGACATAACAGCAGATACTTCGGCAACAGCAGAGACCTCAAGTTCAAAGGAGCAGGATAACCAATCTGAGCAGGCCTGGGAAATTTTATCCAAGGCATCTATCACTCTACCTCTAGGCCAACTACTGGCGTTAGTACCTGGCGTTCGACAACAGTTCCAGCAACAGTTCAGTCCGGTACCTTCTTGTATTCCGGCGACAGCAGCAGTTCAACCAGAACTTGATTCTACGGTTGATCATTCAGTCCCCTTGATTACAGTATGGTATAAGAATCATAAAATTACACAGGTATTGATTGATGGAGGCTCTGGCGTCAACATTGCAACTACAGCCTTATGCAATAGGTTAGGATGGACCAAAATCGAACCAGTTCAATTTTTTGTCAGAATGGCAGACCAATCTAGAGTCCACCCTACAGGACTGGTGCGAAATGTACCCATTACTTTACAAGGTACGACCTTCAAAATGACTTTTGTTATACTAGATCTGCCCAAATCCACTTTGGATTACAACCTTCTTTTCGGCCGACCTTGGCTGAAGCATGCAAAGGTAATACAGGACTGGTCTACGCAAGAGCTCACATTCAAGGATGCCAATCGTAAATATGTGGTAAAACTAGATGCTATACAACCCTGCGAACCTCACGCCAGACCCTATCTTGCTGAACCAGTTCATATGTTAGAAGGACTATCAGATGATGAAGAAGAGCAATTTCTGAAGAGTAACGCCGATTTAATGTCTCTAGGAACTGTTGATCTACAGTCCGTCATCGATAACTGGAACACTTCAGTTTGTGCAGTAGTAGCTATCACCGAAAAGTTTGACCAAGCAGATATTGAATTACAACCACTATTCAAGCCGACAGAGGATACAGAGAACCTGCAACAATTTTATGTCCCTGAAGACCAGCTGATCACGTACAATCTAGGAGACAAGGACCATCCTCAACCTATAAAAATAAGGCAAAACTTATCGGAAATCTTTCAGGCTAATTTGATTCAGCTTCTTCGCGAATTCTCAGACTCTTTGCATGGGATTACAAAGACATGAAAGGATTAGATCCGCGCATATATCAGCACAGAGTCATGCGGAAGCCTGAAGCTAAACCGAATAGGCAGCCCAGCTATCGGATGAATCCCAATTATGCATCTCAGGTAAAAGCCGAACTTGACAGATTATTAAAAGTAGGATTCATCGTACCAGTAGAACATGCTGAATGGATTTCACCAATTGTGATTGTGCCAAAGAAAAATAAGCAACTACGAATCTGTGTAGACTACCGAAAATTAAACGCAGCAAAAGTACCAGATCCTTTCCCGATCCCCTTTTTGGATACCATGCTTGATAGGGTAGCAGGCCACGAAATGTATTCATTCTTAGACGGCTACAGCGGTTACAATCAGGTTAGAATGGCTGAAGAAGATATACCAAAAACTGCCTTCATTACTAATTGGGGTGTCTTCGCCTGCACCGTAATGTGGTTCGGATTAAGAAATGCACCAAGCACATTTCAAAGATGTATGCAGGAGATATTTTCTCCTTATCTCACTTCATTCATGCAAGTATATCTTGACGACTTCTCAATCTTTGGGAAGATGATAGCACATTTAAGTCATTTACGATGTTGTTTTCAGAAGTGTAGAAAATATAGACTCTGTCTTAACCCAAACAAATCCGTGTTTGCGGTTTCGTTTGGCAAACTACTTGGGCATATTGTATCCGCTCAAGGTATCTGAGTAGACTCAGATAAGATTTCGGCAATTTTAGAAGCCCCGGTACCCGCAACTCCAAAAGAAGTAATGCGTTTTATGGGTCAAATACGGTGGCATGGCAGACACTTACGGTGGCTTGCTCACCTAGCAGTACCACTAAACAGGCTAATCACAAAAACTCCCCGACAGTTTGAATGGACTGAAGAATGCCAAACTACATTTGATCGGCTCAAGTATCTCCTGACGCAAGCCCCAATTTTACAACCACCGACAATCCGTTCCATGTTTTTGTCGACGCTTCAGATATTGCAATTGGCAGTATTCTGATGCAGCAAACAGATAAGTGGTTCCGCCCTGTTTATTACGCTAGTAGAAGGCTTGCACCGGCAGAAAAGAACTATTCCACTACTGAAAGAGAATGCCTAGGATTGATTTACTCAATCAAAAAGTTCAGACATTATCTACTAGGCCGGAAGTTTACCTTTCATGTGGACCATGCTGCCCTTGTTTATCTAGTAAGACAGCAGCATTTAGGTGGGCGATTAGCACGATGGGTGCTACTCTTACAAGAATTCGACTATGATGTCATTCACCGACCCGGAAATGCACATGCCCTAGCAGATTTCTTATCTCGCCTGGATTCCGGTGAAGCTCCGGTAGGCATAGATGACACGACTCCTGCGATTTATAATGCTGAACCACTATCCGATGAGACGGCCAACCTACAAGCACCATCTACATACTATGATCAGATTCTAACTTTTCTCACCGAAGGACGCTTTCCAGCCGAGACTGCCAAGGCAGTTCGAAGGAAATTGGCAGTCTTTAGCCGTCGATTCTGGCTAGTGGCAGGAGAACTATATTATGTAGATCATACCGGAATCCTACTTTGCTGCATTCCACCACATGAGGTTAATTCAGTTATCACTTTGGCTCACTCAATTCCTTCCAGTGGCCATTTTGCAGTAGACTTAACCCACCGAAAAATTCTGCAAGGAGGTCTCTGGTGGCCAACGATGTACAGAGATGTCGCATAGTTTGTTAAACAATGTGATACTTGTCAAAGAACTGGTCAGCCTTTACAACGGCATCTTTTTCCTCTGCAACCCATCTTACCATTAGAACCTTTCCAGAAATGGGCTCTAGATTTTATCGGGCCAATTACACCTCCAGCCGTATCCAGTAACAATCGATACATACTAACTTGCACAGACTACGCAACTAGGTGGGCAGAAGCCTGGGCTTTACGGACCGCTACAGCGGTTACGGTAGCAAAATGTCTACTCACGGATGTCTTCCCACGATTTGGCTTACCCCTAGAAATTGTCTCAGATCAAGGCACTCATTTTATAAACAATCTAATGAAGGCCCTTACACAATCATTCCAGGTCACACATAAATTTAGCTCCCCTTATTATCCACGTGCCAATGGATTGGCCGAAAGTACAAACAAATCACTGTTGAATATCCTCCGGAAATTGATCATGGAAGCACCGGAAAGATGGGATCAACTACTACCTGCAGTATTATGGGCATACCGGACTACATATAAGGTAACAACAGGCTTGACACCTTTCAAACTAGCTTATGGCTTAGAAGCAATAGCACCCATGGAAATAGTCATCCCAAGTCTGCGTGTAGCAATCACTCAGAAGATGCTACCGGAATATTCACTGACAGCACGAATGGACGCACTCAGAGAACTTGATGAGCACCGATGGCTCAGTTTTTTAACTATGCGCGAAGTACAACTAAGGCAAGCCAAGACACACGATCGATATTTGAAGACTCCAATCTTTTCGGTAGGCCAGCTTGTACTCTTCTATAACGCAAAATCGGATAGAGCAACAGGAAAATTCAAACTACGATGGTTCGGCCCTTTCAAGATCGCAGAACAAATCGGTCCGGCAACTTTTCGGTTGACTACGTTGACCGGACATCCACTTTCAAAGGTAATCAATGGGTCGAAGATGCGGCCGTATTATCCCACTACTAGTACGCATTAAATTATTCGGCGGCGAACCGCGTTTTGTATAAATTTTTGCGTTTTTCATTTTCTCCCTTTTTAGTCGTGTTTTGTACAAATCTTTATGTTACCAGCCGCCCCTCCCTACCGGTCACTCAACTACGCACGCCAGCATGCAAACAGTATCATTCCCGCACCGCACAATGATACCCCCCCCCCCTTCCCACCCCCACCATGTTCTCCTTATTTAACCCCCTCGGTTGCGCCAAAAACGCTATTGTGTTCTCGAGAGTATACGTATTATCCCTGTCCCCTGTGTTGACTGTAAGTGTGCTTGTGAACACCATGGAAGCGCTAGCCAACTACGCTGCTTTCCGTGATGGTATCCCTACAGACGTAGGCGAATACCTGCATTGCAGAGGGTTGGATAACTTCGTTGAGTTGCCCTGGCACTTAGTGGAAGCCCATCCCTTCTCTACGCAGATCATCCACGCCATCGCCCAATTCCCCATCACCGAACGACAGTGGGTCTTCCCTTCTCTCCCATATAGAACCGTCATCACCTTCCAAGCCTTCTCTGCAGCCTACCACCTCACCCCGCAAGGCCGCGAAAATGGCCCTAGCATCCCTGTCGCTCGCATGACCGAACTCTTCCCCCGCTCCTCATCAAACGAATATGCCATTCTCTGCCGCCCGGTGTCGTCAAGATTTTCTCTCCTCTCTCACTTGTGAAGGCCTACAAAAAAAAACATATTTGGTGAAGGTAGCCAGAATTCCCCGAGAAGTCCAGGATGCATCAAGGATTTCAAAGGAAGGTCACATACAAAGTTTCAAAGAAATCAAGAAAGTCCATGGTAGCAGTCAAAGTTGGTCAAAGCTGGTCAAAGTTGGGAAATTAGGGCAAAAATTTCATTGTCACCAAATTAGATGAAAATCCATATACTTCTAAAGATTGTCAAAGGTAGTCTATAGCCCAAATTTCAGCAGAAAATGGATTTGGTAGCACATTGATATGCTATGTTCATTTTGTAAAAATGTATTTTTTCTAGTTTGACCCTACAAATTCTTGTATAGAAATTTATGTTAGCCATATGGTTTGGCACGTATAAAGACCATATATGGCTACATATTTGTATAAAGTTTCAAGGCTATCCGAGCTTCCTAGACACCTTAATGCCACCTTGCAAGCTTCCAAATGTAGTCAAACTTGTACAAGTTAGATTCAGATGGGAGTTTTTTCTGCATATTCCTGAAGGAGATCTTTGGAAACATAGTCCTACAATGTTTCATCTTCATCAAAGACTTTTTGGAGGGTCAAAGAGCACAAAGTCCAGTTTTCAAGGTCACCGCAGTTTTCTAGAATAAGAAAATTGAAGGCTTGAATGTCTGCCACATGTCAAAATATAATTGAACCATGTTGTACGGTCAAGATGAGCTCATATTCAAGGGTGGAGATGCACTAAAGCATAAAAGAAGGAGGATCCACGAATTTTTTCCATAAAAGAAGACCTTTTTTACAATCAAAGATCAATAATGCAGCATTTCTCCAAAAATAGTGGCTTATCTTATCCGAATTGATGTCAGCACTGATCCGATGGTCCAGATCATCCCCAGATCCAATGGTGGAGAATGAGGGCGCCTAAATTTCACTCCTTTACACTAGATTTGATAGAAAGAACAATTCCAAGCCATTGATTTGATTAATCAAATGGTTGTAATCAAAAGTAGTGATCCTAGAGTTGAGAGTTGATTTCTCTAGATCCAAGGGCCCAAATTCATTCAAAAAACTATATAAACCCCCCTCCAAACTCCTAGAGCATCATTGTTAGGCATCCATAGGGCTCATGCTAGCTTACGGTTTCCTTGAGACGATCACCCTCGGTTGAGCGAGTGAGGATCCAAGGTGAGCTAGTATGAGTATAGAACCTAGTTTCAAATTTAAGTTAGAACTCCAATCTAGGATAGGCTCTTGAAACCAGCATCTCTATCTTGACTCACCCTCGGTGGAGCGTGTGAGTGAGTTAGAGCTGATTTTAATGAGTCTTAGACTTCTTTAGTTAGACGTTACGAGCCTAGACAGACATAGGGTCACTGGAGTGGAACTCACCTTCTTACGTGTGACATTCGGTTGAACTGTCATGGTTTGAGGGTCAGAACCACCTTTGATCAGTAGACTGCTTAGCATGACGTACCACGATGATATTTTACATGTAACTTAATTCAAATTCTTTTAATTCATGTCACTTGTCACTTGTCTCTTGTCTCCTCTCTCAGTCTCTTAAGTATTTTTACATGTCTTCTATTTCTTCTATGTGTGAGAAGGCTCCGCAGTATTGCGTTGAACCAGTGAGGATGTTTCTTTGAGCTTGTGAGTAAACTCTATCATCATAATTCACTTGCATGCATATAATCCATACATACCAATACATATTGATTAGTTTCTGAAAGTGTATAAGAAGCTCCAATATTGGACCATTCTTCCTTTCGAAACTGGTTTATGTGTAAGGGCTCCATCTATTCTCGTCATGCATACATATCATCCAAAGAAGACTATGCATATGGATTGGAATTAGGAAGTGTTTAAGAAGCTCCTTCAATGGACCATTCTTCCTTCCAAATTTCATTCGTATGTATGGTTCTCTTTCACTCTTATCATTCATGTTCATAAATCTAACTTGCACTCCTACATTCCTATTCCCATAATCATTTCAACATCTCTCTCTTCTCCATACTCAACATTAATTTCACTTTCATGTCCTTAAACCTTCCAACATTCATTAGCTTCATACACCCTGTGTGTGCCACGACCAGACCCGATCCACCCGGATTGCGATCACCTCCACATTTGAACCCGACGTGAAACGCTTCGTGGTATTTGCTTCTGATCTTGTTGGGAGGTTGTGATCCATATCCTTTGTTTCATATTTTTCATCCTCATCATATCATCATCATCATTCTTGAGTGTTGCACTGGATTTCTCACAGTATCATGCACATCTTCGTCGCGAAGTAAACACATTTGTGAGAGATCTAGAACATTGTGCATCACTTGCTTATTCACATAAGATGGAAGAAGGATTCAAATCCCTTATTGTTGAGAAACAAGGCCAAAGAATAGTCTCTTCTATGTTGAGAGAGAAGGGAAAATTCAATGGCATCAACATCACAAGCTACTTAGATTTGTTTGAAGAGCAATCTATGATTTTTGGTCTTCCCGAAGATCTTTTGATATCATTCTTTGAACGAATTGTTGATAGCTCTATCATAAACCGTGTCACTCAATATGATAGTCTTCCTTGGAGTGATTTTAGAAAGGAGATGCTCAAAGAATTCTATCTTGAAGATTATAGCCAACATAATCGGGATGGATTCTTACGATGGGTCAATTCTCCAAAGCCTAGTAGCTCTATTACTCACTTACAAAATGAGTATATTAGACGCTATGAACAACTTCCTGATGAGGATAAGATAACTTTGGAACCTGATCTTGTGATCAATTTTCTTAAGCTTCTTCATCCTGAAACTCGTAGGGAAGTTGAACGGCGATTAGAAGAACCAGATAAGCGCTATGGTCTTACTGACAATTGGCAAAAAGTGCGTAAAGTAGTAGAGGCTGTAGCCCATAGACATCAAAGACAATCCATGCTTTATGAGCAAACTAGTCTTCCTCAAGCTAGCCTTCCACAAACTAAGGAGCAAGTTAGAGAACAATCCCATGCTATGCTTTTTGACTCTACTCCTATTCCTCAAATGATGGAGCCTACTCAAGGTTTTAAAGTAGAGCCAAATAAAAGTGTAGTTGAACAATCTCAAGTGGATATTCTCACTAAGCAAATGGAAAGTCTTATTGCTACACAATCCAATTTGGCCAAGACTATAGATGCTTTACAATCTAATTACACCAACTTTCCAAAATCAAATGAACCCAATGACTTTTCAAGAGCCTAATCAACATGTTATAGCTACCAATCAAAATCCACAAGTAGCTCCTACTCAAGCATATCAAGTTCCTCCAATGCATAATCCTCCAATGCATAATCCTTCAATGCAAAATCCTCATCCTCATGTGCAAAATCCTCAAATGTATCAAAACATGTATCCTCAAGCTTCTCAAATAGCTTTTCAAAATCCTCAAAATCAAAATTTTCAAAATCATCAACCGTATAATATGGAAGCTCCTCTTGCACCTCAAGTACCACATGTTGCTCCCCAAGCTCCTCAAATACATCAATTGCATTTTCAAAATCCTAATTATCCTGTTCAAGCAATACCTTATCAACAAAATCCTCAATTTCAAAATTTCCCACCACAAGTTAATCAAAATCCTCAAAATCAAAATGGTTTTGTGCGTGGCCCTCGTAGGTGTCCTTGGTGTGATTTGTTAGAGCACTTTTTGAGAGATTGTGAACTATTGAAGGCTGCTAAGGAGCAACGACTAGTAATAGACATAGATAAGAAAATCTGTGACTATCGATCTAGGCTACCTTTGCAAGGAAATTATGGTAAGGGAGGAATGAAAAAACACTATGAGAATATAACCATAACGGATGTAGGAACTAGAGGAGTGAAACTAGAAGCTCTTGATGAACAAGTGGAATCAAGTAAACCCACAAAGGAAGTTGACTTTTCCATAGAGGCTTTAGTAAGAGCACGAGATGAGATTAGGAGAATAACAGCTTGGGAATCACCGATAGAAGATCAATCTCTTATTTCCCACATATCCAATGTAGAAGAAAAACGAAAAAGAGATGAAGCTGAGCCTAGTGAAAGAAGAGTGACTCGAAAACAAACCTCAGAGGGAATAGAAACAATCATAGAGCAAGGAGAAACATCACAATCTAAAGATAAAAAACAAGAATCAGAACCCAATGAACAAAAACAAGAGGAGAAACAAAAAGGGAAGAAGACAAAGCAAAGAAAAACAGAACCAAAGCCTTTAGATAAACCAAAACAATCAAAACAAACTGAAGACCAAACACGAGAACATGAACAAAAACAAGATCCTGAGCAAAAACAAAAGAAACCAAAGAGAAAACCTAAAGCCATCTTGATTTCAGAAATTGAGAGAAAAATAGATCCTATGGAGATTTTAGATGACATTTTGCTTAAGAGTCAAGTGACTATGTCTTTAGAACAAGTTTTCTCTATTGCAAAGCCTGTTTTTAAAGATAACTTTATCGGCCTAATTAAAAGGAAGAGGTTTCCGCTTAATCTAGATACTGAGATGCAAGATTCTCTAGATCAAGATCAAGCTATGAATGAAGCCTTAAACTTTGATGAATCTGATGAAGAGAACTTTGATGATGATGAAGTAAATGTTAATAAAAATTTCTTAGGACCTATTCAACCTGACCATGAAAATCATGAAAACAATCCTGAAAGTCACTTTAAAAGAACATTTTGGTCTAGAGGTACATCAGAGATGCATGTTAAAATAGGAAATGATAAGAACACTATCACTGTAAATGCATTAGTAGATTCCGGCTCTGAAATCAATGTGATTTCAAGAGACGTCTATGATAAGTTTCGATGGCCCATAGATAAAGATTGTGGATGGCGTATGAGAACTGCAGATAATGGTGTAGGTACCCTGTATGGAGCTTGTGCTAGTGTGCCCATATCCATAGGAGGAATCATAGAAGAGTTTCACTTTTTTATTCAAGATAATTGCTCCTATGAAGTTCTCTTAGGTCAACCCTTTATTTGTGAGAGTCGTATGGAAACTAAAGCCATGGATGATGGGTCTACCTATGCTAGATTTAAGTCTAAGGATGGAATGCAATCACTTCAAGTCATGACAGTAGGAGTGAATCATCCTAGGAATCGATTGTCAATTAGAAAGAAACCTATTGTTACTCAGGGTCACGAGCATGCTTGTAGTGATTGTGCACCTCGATTCATGTTTGGAGCTACATATGATCAAAATTTCGGATAGAATCCATTGTTGAGCGGGACAACAGTGGATATTGGTTTGACATCTCGCATCCAACCAACATGTACAATAGTTTGTCACTTTGTTTTCCACATTCTAGATTAGATTTTCTTCATAAGAGTCAATTGTCCAAGTCTTTTATCCAAAAAAGCCAAAAAAATTATAAAAACAACAAAATCATGGAACATGATGAGAACATTGAGCATGTGATTGAGACATCTCATTGTTTCTCTACTCTTGAGGAGTTAGAGTTATGTCTTCAACAAAATTCTAATTCCCATATTATTCTTATTTCTTCCCTTGATGAGTATGCTCTAATCCAAGAGTATGCTCTCAATGTTGACAAGTGCTCAAAATTTAACCAAACACATGATGCCTTAGTTGAAACAAAGTACAAAACTGTAGACAAAAAAATCAAACCCATAGCTCAACCATTACCTCAAGGAAGTAATGAAAAAATTATTGATGTGAAAAATGATCCAATTCTTCGGGATAAGAAAAACATAGGACATACATTCACAGATGAGACAATCAAACAGGTGAAAATTGGTAGAGATGATGACTTTCTTTTGCCAGCAGAGAGAGATAAATTTGAGAGAGTTATACGGAGCCATGGAAAAGCCTTTACTATGAATCCTCATGAGATTGGTTGTGTAGATCCTAAGCTAGTTGCACCCATGATAATCTTTACTATTCCACATATTCCATGGAATCTTCGTCCTATACCTGTTCCAAAGGCTCACTTACCTGAGCTAATGAAACTACTTAAGGAGAAGATAAACATGAGAATTTTAGAGCCATCTTTTGCACCTTACTCAAACAGATGGTTCACTGTGCCTAAAAAGAATGGGAAACTACGTTTTATTCAAGATCTCCAACCCGTCAATAAAGTCACCATAAGGAATGTAGGAACAGGACCCATTGTAGATGAGTTTGCTGAATCATTTTCAGGACATTCTATCTATTCAATGGGTGATCTATATTCTGGATATGACCAATTCCAATTAGCAATTGATAGTCGTGACATAACCACAATGAAAACTCCTTTAGGCTTAGTGCGAATGTGTACTTTACCTCAAGGAGCGACTAATTCTGTGGCTCATATGATGAGTGCTATGAATATGGTCTTACATGACTTTATCCCTCATATAACTATGCCATTCATTGATGATATTCCAATTAAAGGGAGTGAGGAACGTGTAAAGGACATTACTTTAGATTCATTGGGATGTCGTAAATTTGTTCTTGACCATATCTCTGATTGTGAAAGAATATTTCAACGATTTGAAGAGGTAGGTCTCACATTTTCCATAGAGAAATCTGTTTTTGGTGTCAACGAGGTACTTATTGTTGGACATTTATGTGGCCATTATGGTCGAAAGCCATACCCACAAAAAGTTGATGCCATTAGCAAGATTTCTGAAACATGTAACAACGTGAGTGAGGTACGTAGATTTCTTGGTGCTTGCATCTTTTATGTTATTTGGATCCCTCACTTTGCGCATGTTGCTGATTGTCTTTATGACTTGTTGAGGAAGAAACAAAAATTTATTTGGACTGACAAACACACTCAAGCTATGCGTAAATTGAAGAAATTATTGCTTGAAGCTCCCATCCTTAAGCGTGTAGACTATTCTGCTAACAAACCTATTATATTGACTGTTGATACTAGTCCTATTAGTATAGGTTGGGTCATAAGTCAAGATGATAGTGAAGGGAATAGATATGCAATTAGGTTTGGTGCCAAAATTCTACATGAAACACAACGAAAATATCCACAGATCAAACGAGAACTATGGGGTATGGTAACAGCTTTGAAAACAGACAAAGAATATTTCATTGGTGCAAATGTCAAAGTTGAGACTGATTGTTTGCCTCTCATTGGAATGATAGCCAATTGTTCATCTCCTGATATAGCCATGCTTAGATGGATCTCATATATTAAGTTCATAAATCTTGAGTTAGTTCATATTTCAGGTAAGTCAAACTCAGTTGCTGATATGTTATCGAGAGCTAGATTTGATGATGATCTTGAAAGTGATCTAATAAAGAATGTGAATTTAGTTGACTATGTTCCACATATATATGAGTATGAGAAATTTCATGAGTCTGAGTACGAAGATGAATGGAGAGACATAGGAAAGTATCTCAGTACACTACAACCATTACCTAGCTGGACTACGAATAGATTCCGTAACATTAGGAAACAAGCTTATAACTTTTTCCTATGTAATGGTTATCTTTGGAGACATGCTAAGGGTAAGGTTAAGAATCCACAACGAGTCCTAGGAAAGAGAGGTCTTCAATTGCAAGTAATGAAGGAAATGCATGAGACATTATGGGCAGGTCATAAAGGATTTTTTGGAACATATGAAAAAATTAGAAGTACCTATTATTGGCCTAGGATGTATGTTGACATTAGTAGCTATGTTTCTACATGTTCTACTTGTCAACTTCATTCATCAGTCAAACATAGAGATCCGTTGCATCCTACTTATCCACCTTGTATTCACTACAAGTGGGTAGTAGATCTTGTAACTATGCCTAAAGGTATCGACAAAATGCGTTACATTGTACTTGCAAGAGAAGACTTAACTAATCATGTAGAGGGACGTGCACTACGATCTAAGACCACTTACAATGTTTGCAAATTCTTGCTTGAAGATGTCATAAGTCGCTTTGGGTACATAGAGAAAGTAGTTGCCGATCGTGGAGAGTTAAATGCGAGAGAAGCTAAAGAGTTCTTTGAGCGTCACGGTATTCGTTTGTCTCTCACTACTGCATATAATCCAGAGGCCAATGGTAAAATAGAGAGAGGGCATCCACCTATTGTGAAAGCCATATCTAAAGCATGTAACGGTGACATCAAACAATGGCCTAGATTCTTACCTTTTGCACTTTGGGCAGATAGAATGACATGCACACGTACTACTGGGTATATGCCTGCTGAACTTATGTACTGTCAAAAACCATTGTTTCCAATTCAATCTCATATTTTTGCATGGTCAAATTTGCCTTGGTCTGAAAACATGTCTACTGATGACTTTTTGATTTTGCGCATTAAACAGTTGGAACAAGGTAAAGTAAGACTTGATGATGCTGTTGAAAAATTAAGAGAATCTAGAATGAAGAATAAGCATTATTTTGATAAAACTCATCGACTGCGTCCTAAGCCAATTGAAGTAGGAGATTGGGTGCTCATTTATGATAGTACATTCGACTCTCAATATGATGCATGCAAAAAGCTCACTCAACGGTGGTTTGGGCCATACATAGTATCAAAAGTCAACAACAATGGTACGTATGCTCTTTGTGAATTAAATGGTGCTGCACTAAAAACTTTGATTGCAGGTAAAAGGATAAAGTTATTCAAGAAGTGTGATAATGACGAGTACATTTTGGATGAGGACATTGAAGAAGATGAAACCAATGAGGCCGATTCATAAACAGGAGTATCCATGTTATAAAAAAAAAAAAAGAAAAAAAAAAAGAAAAACATCATTAATTTTTCAAGTTCATGTTGCTTTGTTTTTTTTCAAGTTCATTCTATTTTTTTTCCATGCTTGTTTCATGCATGTTTTTTTTCAGTCTTTGCATCACATTGCATATCCACATCACTTGAGTCACAAAAGGCAAATGATGATTTCTCTACTTGTGTAAAATTGTATCTTAAGTAGTAACTTATCTACTAAGAAATTGATTATAATCTAGGATTGTGGAAAGATAGGGCATGTAGATTTGGAGGTTTATTTTGGTGGCATGACTTTCATATATAAACATGCATATGTATCCAGTATCGAAAGCATAATTGTTGAAATCTTAGCTCCTGCTATTGCATGTTTCTACATCCTTAGTCCATCTCACAGCACTTGTATCGGAGTTTAAAACGACTGTTCTCCGTCATCAAAAATGGTTGTACCTTGTATCGGGGTTTAATTTTTCCCCGTCATCGAAAAAAAAAAAGTTGCTACATGTTACCAAGAAGTTTACATTTTCTTCCACCCCAAAAAAGTGATCGTAACCATAAAGTTTCCGAATCATCATCATCACAAAAAAAAAAAAAAAAAAGAGCAAGCCAAAGGAGGATAAAGAGGCAGAGTAGAATAAATCATGGGCTATATAGGCAGATTTATGCATTAGTGGAGTTTAGTTAGATTTCCTTGCATGTTATTAGAGAAAGAGCAGTTGATCTAAAATAAGCTAAAGATGAAAGATGTCTCTTGAAAATCCTAAATCTTTGTTTATAATCATATTTAAGGTAGATTGCTTTATGAAAAAGGTACAAAATTTTCTTCAAGATGAGAGGAACTGATGCTTAAAACGACTCAATACATCCACTTCCACTTCATATTGATGCTTGTTTTTTTTTCTTTCTTGTTGCCAATGTTGCTTGTTCATTTGCATATATGTTGCCTATTTGTTCATGCATATTCATGTTGCCTGTTTCAATTATTTCTTTCATGCAAATTTTGCTTCATGTCACGTTACCTACTTATTCATGCATATAATCAATTTTCCTTCCATGTTTCTTATGTTGCCTATAAAAGAATTTGATGCCTCGAACATTTTGTTTTTCACAGATGCTAGAGTGGCGCTTCCGGAGGAATCGCAGGTTTAGTGGGGGCGAATGTCGTCAAGATTTTATCTCCTCTCTCACTTGTGAAGACCTACAAAAAAAAACATATTTGGTGAAGGTAGCCAAAATTCCCCGAGAAGTCTAGGATGCATCAAGGATTTCAAAGGAAGGTCACATACAAAGTTTCAAAGAAATCAAGAAAGTCCATGGTAGCGGTCAAAGTTGGTCAAAGCTGGTCAAAGTTGGGAAATTAGGGCAAAAATTTCATTGTCACCAAATTAGATGAAAATCCATATACTTGTAAAGATTGTCAAAGGCAGTCTATAGCCCAAATTTCAGCAGAAAATGGATTTGGTAGCACATTGATATGCTATGTTCATTTTGTAAAAATGTATTTTTTCTAGTTTGACCCTACAAATTCTTGTATAGAAATTTATGTTAGCCATATGGTTTGGCATGTATAAAGACCATATGTGGCTACATATTTGTATAAAGTTTCAAGGCTATCCGAGCTTCCTAGACACCTTAATGCCACCTTGCAAGCTTCCAAATGTAGTCAAACTTGTACAAGTTAGATTCAGATGGGAGTTTTTTCTGCATATTCCTGAAGGAGATCTTTGGAAACATAGTCCTACAATGTTTCATCTTCATCAAAGACTTTTTGGAGGGTCAAAGAGCACAAAGTCCAGTTTTCAAGGTCACCGCAGTTTTCTAGAATAAGAAAATTGAAGGCTTGAATGTTTGCCACATGTCAAAATATGATTGAACCATGTTGTACGGTCAAGATGAGCTCATATTCAAGGGTGGAGATGCACTAAAGCATAAAGGAAGGAGGATCCACGAATTTTTTCCATAAAAGAAGACCTTTTTTACAATCAAAGATCAATAATGCAGCATTTCTCCAAAAATAGTGGCTTATCTTATCCGAATTGATGTCAGCACTGATCCGACGGTCCAGATCATCCCCAGATCCAATGGTGGAGAATGAGGGCGCCTAAATTTCACTCCTTTACACTAGATTTGATAGAAAGAACAATTCCAAGCCATTGATTTGATTAATCAAATGGTTGTAATCAAAAGTAGTGATCCTAGAGTTGAGAGTTGATTTCTCTAGATCCAAGGGCCCAAATTCATTCAAAAAACTATATAAACCCCCCTCCAAACTCCTAGAGCATCATTGTTAGGCATCCATAGGGCTCATGCTAGCTTACGGTTTCCTTGAGACGATCACCCTCGGTTGAGCGAGTGAGGATCCAAGGTGAGCTAGTATGAGTATAGAACCTAGTTTCAAATTTAAGTTAGAACTCCAATCTAGGATAGGCTCTTGAAACCAGCATCTCTATCTTGACTCACCCTCGGTGGAGCGTATGAGTGAGTTAGAGCTGATTTTAATGAGTCTTAGACTTCTTTAGTTAGACGTTACGAGCCTAGACAGACATAGGGTCACTGGAGTGGAACTCACCTTCTTACGTGTGACATTCGGTTGAACTGTCATGGTTTGAGGGTCGGAACCACCTTTGATCAGTAGACTGCTTAGCATGACGTACCACGACGATATTTTACATGTAACTTAATTCAAATTCTTTTAATTCATGTCACTTGTCACTTGTCTCTTGTCTCCTCTCTCAGTCTCTTAAGTATTTTTACATGTCTTCTATTTCTTCTATGTGTGAGAAGGCTCCGCAGTATTGCGTTGAACCAGTGAGGATGTTTCTTTGAGCTTGTGAGTAAACTCTATCATCATAATTCACTTGCATGCATATAATCCATACATACCCATACATATTGATTAGTTTCTGAAAGTGTATAAGAAGCTCCAATATTGGACCATTCTTCCTTTCGAAACTGGTTTATGTGTAAGGGTTCCATCTATTCTCGTCATGCATACATATCATCCAAAGAAGACTATGCATATGGATTGGAATTAGGAAGTGTTTAAGAAGCTCCTTCAATGGACCATTCTTCCTTCCAAATTTCATTCGTATGTATGGTTCTCTTTCACTCTTATCATTCATGTTCATAAATCTAACTTGCACTCCTACATTCCTATTCCCATAATCATTTCAACATCTCTCTCTTCTCCATACTCAACATTAATTTCACTTTCATGTCCTTAAACCTTCCAACATTCATTAGCTTCATACACCCTGTGTGTGCCACGACCGGACCCGATCCACCCGGATTGCGATCACCTCCACACCGGAACCCGAACGATCCGCCCTACAGTTCCTCGTAGCAATCCTCAACCTGCAAAAACGAACATACGGCATCTCTCGCCCCTTCTATTCCGCCTTGGAGTTAGCCGCCCACGAACCCGTGAACTTTGCCTCTTACTTCTTCCAACGAATTCATAAGGAATCTGTAGCTATAGTAAAGCAACTCCAAAAGGGCACCTCTCCGCGCTCTCGCCTTCCCCACATCATCTCCTTCCTCTTCCCAACCATTCTCGCCGCACAACCCCCATCCACACGCCCAGCACTTAGGGATGAAGAATCCGCACAACCGCTCGATGAAACTGAAGAAGGAGACGAAGAGATCAATCAACTCTTCCGCACTAAGCGAATCCGGATCAGCTCTTCAGAAAGCGAAGTCCAAGGATCCGCCGGAAAGAAACAAGACACCGAAGAGGACAAACAAGAAGAAACATACCATGACACCGCCACTTCAATACACAACGACACCTCGACGGAGCAACAAGACCAACAGAACCAAGCAGAGACAGAGATAGTGTCCACCGAAAAGAAATCCGAGCATCAACAGGACGAACCGGGATCCGCCACAAAAGCACTGGATGAACTCATCGCAGCCATTAATCATACAGAAACCGAACAACAGACAGTTGCCAAGGTAACCACGACTGACATTGTTCTTCCCACACCACCTGTCAATCCCGCCCTCCCACCGGAACCACCCCGCCAACCCAGTTCTGAACCTACACCATCCTCCTCTTCCTCCCCTAACTACTCTCCGCCAAACTCCCAGAACCTACTCACCGATACGTCCTCTCAGCCTCGTCAACCACCACCACCACACAACGTATTTTCGGAACTAGCCTCCATGGGGCAGTTCCTCATGCATTTATCACACCAGCTGCCAGCACAGTTTAAGGAAGCCACGGAAAATCTGAAGGCAGAATACCAATATAAGGTCGACGTCCTGGAAGCTGACATCACCCCCCTCCAGGAAGAAATCGACGCCATAAAGACTGAGAATCATCAGCTACAGACACAGTTAGCAGAACTCCAAGCAAAATTTTCGGCAGAGCAGACTCTAGTACAACAAAGAGATGCAGCCCTCGAGCAAGTTGCAGCCAAAGAACGACTACTACACGCCGCACATGAAGAAATCCGAGCCCTGAAGACCACCCTCCACGAACACGAAGATATCAATGCCTCTCTCGAAGAGTTGGTCGCAGAAACAAAGATTCAATTGCAAGAGACCATCAAGAAGAATCAGGACCAACAGAAAGAAGCCGAACAAGTCCAAGAACAGTTACGACGAGCCTAAGAATGCGCAGATGAGGTTAACAGTATCCTAAAACGCCAACTGATACGGGAAGGCCAATACCTAAAGGATATCGACAAGACGCGCAGAGACCGAGATGCGTTTAAGAAAACTCTCGATTTCCAAACCCAGCAGTTTGAACGCCTAGACAACCAAGTGCGCAACCAGAAGGAGTATATTACAGAGATGAAGACCAAACTGACCGAAATGCAGACAGCCCGAGATGCGGCATTAGCTAACGAATTTTACTTACAAGAGGCTTTCCTTCAAACCCAACCCGAAATTTTGTTAAATCAAGCCATAGCCCTTAGTGCAGTAAGAACCGACGCCCAATTACTCGAACCCTCCACTTTAGTACAGATGTTAGAAACCCTCAAAAAGAAAATTACCCGAACATTTAGGCTCGCCCGAAGTATGTACTTAGAAGGTCTAGTATCCGAACCATAGGAACCTGCGGGTTCGAGTCCACCGTGCGTGCCAGTGTTAGACGGCCGCCAGACAAGGACAATTGTACTTAGACAGAGGGCTTTAATGAAGAAAGAACCCTTCGGGAAATGCGCGATAAAGAAAGATTCGCGCAAACCTTGTAACAGATTTCTATTTAAAGCAATGAAAGGAAAGCGGTAGAGAGCCCGGTTTTTGGGAATTGCAAGTGTAGTCTTGTATGTGTATGTGTTCTGTTCTGTCTGTTCCAATGTCCCTGCTGCGTATCTGTTTGTGTGCGTAGACGCGTTATAATGCAGTGTTACGAATCGATACTGTGTTGTAGAGATTCCGTCCGGTACTGATTGAAGTGTTCCTGAACGTTGTTCAAGCTAGAACGCGTTGTTTGATAGTTCTTCTGTGGAGTTAGGAAGTGTAACGAACCAACACGGTTCGATTGTGTGTTACGAGTCTCTATAATTGTCTGAGTCGGTATCATAATCTGTGTTAAGATTAGTACCGGTAATGTTCTGAATACGAGTAGAGTAATAAGAAGGTTTGCGACAAGTTACTGTCAGTAGGCATTTCGGCTTGAAGTCGGTACACGATAATCTGTAGAGTGACAAGAAGAACTGCGTGGTGTATGCGTGTGAAGTTACCCAGAGTGCGTCTTGTGGATTGACTGTTCGAATCCGCGTGACTTTAAGGCATAAGGTCTAGTTGGCACACCTATCTGCCTTGAAGAAGTACTGATTAGGTGATTTTGTTATTGAAGTATCTTTTGCATAGAATACATAACCGGACGGCTAACCTCAGTCCTGAAGTTTGAGTTCCCATACACTGAACAGTCTTCCGTTGTTCAGGGATGGACACTGAGCTAAGGACGGAATGACATTTAGACTGTGTGTTAAATTGGGAAAATAGTACAGGGCCTCTGTTTAACAGACCCCTACCACTCCCAAGGACCCACGTGGCTAAGAAACGATTGCGGTTAGAAGATTTGGAACCGGTTGAACTTGAAGCGTTTGGTTTGAATAGGAAGTAAAGTAACGCTTAAAACCGTAAACAGTTTAACATTTAACATTTGGCGCCGTCTGTGGGAACGTGGCATCAGGTTGCCAATTATCTGTGAATAGTAACAATAGCGTGCTGGCTGTTTGTTCAGAATCAACACTACGTTTATCGTTCGATTGACTGACGGTAGCAACAGAACCAGATTGTTGCCAACTGCTCGGATAGTACTACTAAAGCAATGATACATGCCGGTTACTCGGTCTGGCGAAACGTATCCTAGGAACCATACGACTGGAACACGAAAAGTACTAAAGACAACCCCAGGGAAAGAAGGTATAACGCGATCTGATTCAGTGGTCGAGCAAGTTAAGGATGCTAGAATTAATTCCGGTAATATTCCGGTTGAACGATCAACGCCTTTGGTACATGCTGGTGTCACTTCGACCCAGCCTAACCAAAGTACAGTAATTCCAGAATCTATCAAGACGCCGCTGGAGACCAGTTTAACAATCTTGGATAAAGATTCAGAGTTATCCACGATTAGACAAACTCTAGGAAAAGAAATCAGTAAAAGCGGAAAAACACTACAGTCTGGTACACTGTTAGTTCATTCCGGTGATATTCCGGTGATAGAAACACCAACTGGCGGCCAAGGATTAGTATTTTTTGCGGAGTCCTCAGCCAGACCCGCGTGTCTGGAAGAAAGATTTCGGATATTGGATATCCAGAAGGAAGGAGAGCTATTCGAAGCAGAGATTCGAAGTATCCTACGCAAAAACAGCACACCGGAAGGCACGCCATCCGGCGATCCAGATTATGATAGTTCAACTAATCAACCTCAAGATACAGAAGAAGTACCGGATACACTCACGATGAACGGACAACAACAGCAACAACAGTTAGGCCAACCAAGGCCGCCTCCAACAGGAGTAACATACACGAAATTTGGTGGATTCCCAGGAGATGACCCAGATGCTCACGTACGCACTTTCGAGATCAGTTATGCAGTCCTCAACCATCCACCGGACCAGGCATACAAAGCCATTGTTTTTCAATCTACTCTGGTCAATGAAGCGGCTAGATGGCTTACGGAATACCACATTAATCATTTCGGTACCTATGATGCAGTACGAGATGCTTTTTTGCAACGATTTAGGCTAAAGAAGAATCCCGCCAAAATCTTTGAGTATTTACAGAACAACCGACAGAAGGCTAATCAGACTGTCCAAGAATATGCTACACTTTTTAGAACACACTTGCGACAGATACCACAGGTCCACGCCAACTTACTGGATGACGTCATCACTCAGTGGTTTATCAATGGCTTAAACCCGCAATTGAAGCAGATCATGATTATTAGATGTGTTGGAGCAATGACATTGGATGCAGTCATCGCCATGGCTTTGCAACTGGAATCCAAGGTTGGTGGATTTTCAGAAGACTTGGAATGGTTAAGGACAAACAAAAATATGACTGAAGATATAACCAGGCAAGTATACTGCACCACGTGCAAAAATTTAGGGCATACAAGTGCCAATTGTGCACTACATCAAGCGTTTTGCGCTATCTGCAACTCTGCCGGACACACCACCGGAAACTGTGTTTACAACGGCAGAATACAAGGGGCAGCAACAGTCAATGCAGTCATCCAAGAACAGGTACAGCCGACGAATTACTATGTGCCTCCACAACTAAGAAACAATCAACCCCCAGGATATCGGAACTACCGAGGACAAAGGAACAACAATTATAATGCCAACAGATGGCAGAACGGACTACCACCGGAAAATCCCAATTTACCACCGCCACGCTGTCATTTTTGTGGTGAATTCGGACACATTAGAAGATATTGCAAGGACGCAGCTAAGTATGATCAAAGGAAGAAGGAGCGGCAAAACCCAATGGCCAACATGGTACAAATTACTCCGGTAGAAACGCAAACTGCTACAGTCCAGACCCGTTCCGGTAAACAACTGCAGCCAGCAGCAAAAGTATTTGAACCAGGGATACGAGAACAACATTTCCTTTTTGATTGGATGCTTTACGGTCTATGGATGAACAACGCCTCAAGAGTTTTCTGGTGCTGCAGGAAGTTCAGCTTAGACAAGCAAGAACCCATGATCGTTTCCTTAAAACCCCCGTTTTTACGATAAACCAATTAGTGCTCTTTTATAACGCTAAATCTAATAGATCCGTGGGAAAGTTTAAACTGCATTGGTGCGGTCCCTACCATATTGCCGAACAAGTGGGACTAGTGACTTTCCAATTATCCACCTTAACTGGTACCCTTCTCCCTAAGGTGATCAATGGATCGAAGCTTCATCCCTACGATTCTCCGACTTCTTCCTCGTGATGGTTGATCGGTCTTTTCATTCCACCTCCGCTTTTTCCCACTGTTCTGACTCGTCATTCTTTTCCTATTTGCGTGTTTCGGTTGACCGACTGACTGTAATATTTCCGTCTTCTTACCTAACCATGATTAGTAGCCGCCTTCTATGTCTCCGATTATGTTAATGCATGCATGTCGCCATTATGTCTGTATATTTCCAATATTGTGTTATGATTATGTTTCTTTTCGCATGATTCCTTCAACGCTTCTACTTAATGCTGTTGTTCACGCTGTTTTTCGCTATTGCGTCCTTGTGTGCTTGTGAACTCTGTGTTACTTGTTCCTTGTGTGTTTTCGTCTATGCCACGGAAGCTCTGGCTAACATTGTCACCTTCCGGGCTGGCCTCACTCTGGAAGTGAGCGAGTATTTACGTGTCCGTGGCCTCTTGGCCTTCGCTGAATTTCCTTGGCATTCAGTGGGGCCATCCCTTCTTTGCGCAGATAATCTCTGCCATTGCTGTTATGCCTGCTATAGAACAATGCTGGCCGTTGGCATGTCTTAACCCCCGTGTCGTAGTTACACTTAGTACGGTCGCTAAGGGATTCCGTCTCGCTCATGAGGGTCTCGTCGATGGACCTCTCTTACCCATGGCTACCATGAAAGAACTCTTTCCCTGCCACTCGTCCAACGAGTTTGCCATTTTATGTCGCCCTGAACCGGAACATACTGCACTCCAATTCCTTGTCGCTGCCTTGAATCTCCAAAAATGCACTTACGACATCTCTCGCCCCTTTTACTCAATGATTGATACCGCAGCAAGAGAAGTAGTTAATCTCGCCTCCTTCTTTTTCCGGTGCATTCACCGTGAATGCCAGAACATTTCTAGACAATTGGCCAAGCACGAGATACCCTACACTCGCTTGCCACATCTCTTGGCTTTCCTCCTCTTGCCAATTCAGACTGCGCAACCTCCTCCAATGCCTACGATTCTATTACATGAAGAGTCTACACAAATGATAGAGATCCACGACGATGCGGACCTTTTGCAGTTCTTCCCCGAGAAAAGCCGCAAATTGAGCCCCTCCCATAGTAAGGCCTTGTCGTCCTCCACCGTGCAAGTACAAGATACGGCTTCGTCGGCTCAGATTTTATCTACCCCACCATCTCCTTCCAATCAAGCTATTTTGGATACCGTTGCTGACGAAGTAAAACCTGCGGATATGGTCGTGCCACCGTAGTCTCATCCACAGGAGTTTGCGCTTGATACGGCCATAAAAACTGCACAGCCCATTGATAATTCCCAACCTGAGGAGCAAACTGTGCAATCAGATGATTCGGCCCTTTTGGTAACCACCTTTGCTCTACTCTCTTCATCACACAATCAACCTCTACCTCTGTCTCCATCCAAGGTGCCATTACCGCCTAGCCTTCCTTCTTCTCCATGTCAGTCGGCAACCCAGCCTCTTCCCTACTCCTCACTGGATTATTCCCCTCCCTCTTCATCTGCTACTGTTTTCACTAACCCTTCTCAGCCCATCTCCACTTCTCTCATCCCTGATTCCTTAGCCCAATTAGCTCAAATTGGAATTTGTTTTCCCCATCACCTCCAAGTGGCCCAACACTCTATCCGGCAGCAGTACCAAGCCAAAGTGGATATGCTAGAAGCCGATATCACGCGACTTCAAGAAGAAGTGCTTATCGCTAAAGCTGAAGCCAGTGCCTACGAGGAGTAGATTTGCCTTCTACAAGCGGAATTGAAAGACAAAGATGTAATCATTGTCGATCGTGATGATGAGATTAGTAGATTGAAGCAGATGGTGATTGACAAAGAAGATGCGATGACAGCTTTGGGCAACCATCTCGAGAATACACGAGCAGATCTGGCTTTGGTGGAGCAGAAAGGACAAGAGATGGCCCACCTAGCTATGCAAGTCACCACTGAATTAAAGACAATATTGGAAGAACTCTTCCAAGAAAGTCAATCTTTGGAAGAAGAGATTGGCCGAAACATTCAATTAAAGAAGGAGATTGAAGCCATTCAAAAGGAAAGACAGGGTTTTCATAAGACGATGCAGTTCCAGACTGAAGAGATCGAGCACAGAGAAAAGTAGTTAGGAATTCAGGCTGAGCGTTTGTCGAGGATTGATGCAGAAGTCACAAAAATGAAGTTATGCAGACATGCTGCTCTTGCCAATGATTTTTATTTACAAGAAGCCTTTTTGCAAAGCGAGGCTGACGCCTTAATCTCCCAGGTGATCGCTACCAGTTCGGTCAGAACTGATGCACACTTGGTAGAGCCACATATTTTGAAGGATATGTTAGATTCCTTGAAGCAAAACATAGCCTGTACTTTTAAGTTAACCCGTTCCATGTATATACAGGGCATTATAGATGAATCCTAACTTTTGTATTTATTAATTTGGGTTCGAGTCCACCATGCGTGCTAGTGTGAGCTGACGAAATGGAATTCAGATATTTTGTAATGTAATTCTGAAAAATCGCATGCACACCGAAAGGGCATAGCGCAAACCATTGTAACTCTTTTTGAATAATGAAAGAAGCGTGCGTGAGACAGAAGGTGATGACATCGGACTGTTGGTCTAGGTGAATGCCTGAAGTGGAGCGTGTCGCCTTGTCTATATTTTGAGTATTTTGAGTATTCTGAGTATTCAATAACTCTGTTAATTAAATCAGTAATTATTTAAGTTCTTATGAAGTGTTAAGTAATCTAATATCGCGGTAAAGTGACGAAGTTGCACGTTTATGCATATTGTGGTGAATGATGTTGTAATGCGCAAAACAGATAAGTAGTCGAAAGCTAGTTTAATTTGGGGCGTTAAGTCGGTATAGTGTACATTGAATCTGTAGATTTGGGACAATACAAACATGGCCTCTGTTTTACAGACCCCTAACCATCCCAAGAACCCAGTAAGATAACAATTTAAACATTAGATTAACATCACTCTTCATGGCATGCTCCCACTTGACATAATCCTTTGTCTGCATAGCCTCTTTGTAGCAAGCGGGCTCACAAGCATCTTTAACATAACAAAATCCGGACCAAGAATATATCCATCAAGTGTATGTGAGACACATGTAGAGCATCTCAATGGCACACAACAAGAACATTTGCAGACTAATCTAATTGGACATTCTCTTTAGCATCCCTACGTGCAACATTTTTATGCATGCTAACTACAAGACTAGTATCCTCAAACACCACTCTTCCCACTTCAACCTCCTTAATGTGTTGTTCATGCATCTTAGACTCATTGAAAATGACATCACTGCTTTTGATCACTGACCATGTTTTAGGATCCAATAAGTGATATCCAAATTGGCCTTCTTGACCATATCCAAGAAAAATGCATTTCTTTGTGGTCCAATGTTTCTTGGGTATATGAACATATGGTTCACACCCAAAACTTGAAGATGATCATAATATTCATAATATGGTGGCTTCCATATCCATCTCTTCTATTGCTTTCAAACATTTGGCAGTACTAGGTGAAATGTTAATCACATAAATTGCAGTCAATACTGATTCTACCCAGAATCCTTATGAAATATTTGCATGATGCCACATAGAAAGTACTCTATCCTGAATAGTTCTATTCATCCTTTTAGCTACACCATTTTGTATTGGAACATAAGGAGCTCAAAACTCTCTATGAATTCCTATAAACTGATAGAAAAGTTTGAATTTATGTGAGGTATACTCATCCCCATTACTTGAGCATAAAGCCTTAAGCTTAGTTCCTTTTTTAGTCTCAATTGAAGCAAGCCATTTTTTGAAAATAGGTAATAGCTCATCCTTTGATTTGATAGGATATACCTGGATTATGTTAATAGCATCATCTATGAATGTGACAAAGTAAAGACAACCACCCAATGAACTTCTGGCTATAGGACAACTCATCTCTCTATGAACTAGATGTAAAGCTGAATTGAAGAGTCAATGTGCATTTTATGCACATTCCTAGTTTTCTTTCCATATTGAAAATGCTCACAAAATAAAAAACAAGAGAAAGATAACATAGGTAAGGAGCCAGAATGAGAAAGATTTTTCATTCCACTATGCGATATATGGCCCAAACAGTCATCTCAAATACAAGGCATAGGCTGATTAGTAATAGCTAACAAGTTTCTTTTCGTAATACAAATAAAGGATTAAGTGATCCAACTTTGCTTCCTTTTTTTCAATAACCATATTGCCCTTTGATATGTGAAGGAATGAGCATAGAAGACCACCTTGTAACCAAGGTCATCAAATTGACCAACTCACATCAAACTGCATGATAAGTGAGGTACATGATGTACATTATGCATAGTAAATTTTGAACCATCAATGATCTGCATAACCAGATCTCCAATCCCGACAATGTCACATTGGTAAGAGTCACCAAGTCTCACACTACTAAGAGACTTTGCTGCATAAGTAGAGAACCATTCTCTATGTGGTGTCACATGGAAAGAAGCACCATAATCTAGTAGCCACGTGTGGGAAAGAGAATCAACCATAAGAGTCTTAGTAGCCATAGTACTATCAAGTGTCAACACATCAGCATCATGAGAAATAGCATTGATTTCTTCAATCTTCACTTTCAAGAAACTTGTAGATTTGCTAGTGTGGTCGAAAAATATTGCTCCAAAGGTGATAATTCTTTGTTGGATAAGTGCAAAGAGCACTCTTTTTTATGTTCTTGAACTTGTGTAAAGAGAACTATGCACAAAAGTACTCCAAAATGGCTCCAAGAATCACTCCAAAAATGATTTAAAATTGGCTTTGAAAGCAAAGAATGAAGCTTTGAGGGCCCAAAACATGTTTGAGGTAATGTGAACCGTAGTCTTTCCTCTTCTTCAAACACTATAAGAGTGTAGCTAAGTGGCAAGAGATTGTGGATTAACCTATCTCTAAGGGGAACAGTACTAGAATGGATGACCGCTTGGGAAGTACCAGGAACCTCTGTCTTTCTTGATCATTGAGGTCCTCCCTCACATGCAGCCAACGATGCTAATGGTGACTTCAGTGACTCCGATGACAAGGTATGCTAAGGTCTATGCCTTAGTTGTAAGCCTTGGGTGGGTGGCTATGTGCTTGCTTCACTCCCACAAATGGAACAAATCTTTTGTGCAATGCTCTGATACCACTAAAGTATTTCATTGGCAATGTACCACTGTGGCATCTCCTTCTCAAGAGCTCCACAAAAATACCCTTGAACTAGAAAATGGACCTCCAAACACTCCACACAGTCCTCCGCACTGGCTAGCAGAATACGCAGAAAAACATAGTAGATAGTGAGCATGACCACAAACTTCATGGGTGTTACAAATGTGGTCAAAATTACCATCTATGGCTAACTAGACCACTATATGTTTTATTAAAGAACATGTACAAAAGTGTTTGATGGCCATTTGGCCTTTCACATGAATACTAACAATAATAGTTAATAAAGATCTTAAAAAGATTAAAGAGAAGCAAAGAGGCACAAAATTTGAACTTGGGCATGAAATTATGAAAAATCCAAAAGATCAGTGTACATCTTGGTATAAAAGAGATCAAGAGTATGAAGAAACTTCTTTTTTATTTGATTGAAAAAAGTGAATTAGAGAAGGCACAAGGTTCTCATATGAATATAAAAACAATCCTTCTAGATACGTGAGATCATAAGAACATCAAGAGGAAAATGATAGACACTTGTAGAATAAGAGTACATCATTTGAATTTTCCTTCTAGTCACAAATCCCATGCAATTTTAAATTTATTGATAAACATTTGAAATGTAGTATATATGTTTGTGAAGCTCTTGATCATTTTCAATATAGCGCATGGGATGTTGGAGTTTGAGGTCTATGGAAGCACACGAAAAACACAAGGAAGAAGAAGAAGCTTGGAACACAACACACAATACTAAATGTATTACCAAGATAATGTACAAAGATAAGTGACCCGCTAGGGTTATAGGCATATATACAAGCTAGAGAAAAAGTGCCCCGATGGTCCTAGTGTGTTCACATACATCACTACCTAAATATATGAACAAATCCCCCTTGGGAGTGATGCAGTGATCAAGGAGCTTCCACTCATGTATACAGAAGTGCCAAGCTATGTGGAATCAATCCACAAAAGGAAGCTTCAAACGTCTCCCTAGGCAGAGCCTTTGTGAAAAGATCTGCAATGTTCTCTTGTGTGGGCACATATGCCAAACTGATCTTTCTAGTAGAGAACCTTTTCTAGACATAATGATAGTGCACCTCAATGTGCTTAGTGTGAGCATGGAACACAAGGTACCTCACAACTGCCAATGCACTCTGTTTGTTAGTGAAGATAGTGGTGGTAGAACACTCACCAACACCCAAATCAGCCATAAGTTTTCTGAGCCACACACACTCAACAATTGTTGTGAAAGCTACCCTATACTCAACCTCACAACTAGAAGTGGCCATAGTAGGCTGCTTCTTGCTCAACCAAGATATGCATGAGCTAGCAAGCATGAAGCAAAAACCACTGGTGGGCACATGAGTGTCATAGTAACCAGCGAAGTCAGAGTCAGAAAAGCATGTAAATCTGGTAGTAGTGATGCCCCCTTGGGATAAAACAATCCAAGTAGCTGGGTACCACTCAAGTAGCAAAAGATGCGCTTAACCATCTACCAATGCTTGACACCTGGGCAATGCATAAACCTATTCATATGTGAGACAAAAATTGAATATTTGACTGAGTAGTGCATAATTAAACCAAGCATCCAATAGCATGCTCATAGAGAACAACATCAAATGAATCTCCATCATCATGAAGACTCAACCATAAACCTATCTCCATAGGAGTGCCAATAGGTTTGTAGTCTTCAAGGCCAAAATGTTGCAATAATGTGTCAATATATTTTGTTTAACACAAAGCTAGTCAACCATCAACTTGCATAAATTGAAGGCCCAAATAATGATGCAAATGCCCCAAATCTGACATCTCAAATGAGGCATGCGAATCAGGCTTAAAATCAATAATATGATTCTCATTAGGACCAGTGACTAGCATGTCATCAACATAGACAACAATGATCAGAAGCGCATCATTTGCATGCTTAACATATAAGGTGCTCTCAGTTGGAATGTTCTCAAAACCATGTGCAATCAAGTAGGCATGTATCTTTTCATACCAAGCACCTCACACTTGCTGTTAACCATATAATGCCTTTTTCAAACTACACACTTTGTTTTCATGCCCTTTCTGCAAAAAACCATGGGTCTAGAAAACAAACACTTCTTCATGCAAGTTACCATATAAAAATGTAGCTTTAATTTTTAATTGATGTACATTCCAATCATGATGAGCTACAAGTGCACGGATGCTATGAACATTAGTCATTCAGCATGTAGGTGCAAAGGTCTCATCAAAATCAATGCCTCTTTCTTGAGCATTACCTTTTGCAACAAGCCTAAATTTATACCTATCAACTGTTCCATCAAGCTTATGCTTTAGCTTGTATACCCAGTGCCAATATCCTTCTTGCTAGGAGGCAAGTCACATAAAGATCAGGTACCATTTGTCATAATATCATCATATTCTAATTGCATAGCAGCCATCCAAATTTCAAAATTGTGTAGGCTAAGGTTAGATGGACGGGGAGAGTACTTCTCCCATGAATTTGACTCCTTTCTTCAAGAGAGGGGAATCAAAAGAGAGATCACTACAAGGCACACCCCTAAGCAAAGTGGAGTGGTAGAAAGAAGGAATAGGAAAAATGTTGAAGCTGCATGGTCTATGCTAAATGAGAAGCACTTACCTAATTACTTATGGGCTAAGGCTATATCCACAACCACTTATTTGATTAACAAGTTACCTTCAAAATCACTTGATGGCATGACACCATATGAGGCTTGGAATGGAAGAAGACCAAGCGTGGATCATTGTAAGATTTTTGGATGTATTGCTTATTCTCATGTTCCAGAATGTATTGCTTTTTGGATGTAAGACCAGAATGGTATGGGTTTGATACTTCTCTAGTCACTAAACATTCAATCTATCTAGCACAGGACATAAATCAAGAGGAACCCTCAACATTTGAGGAAGCAAAGAAGAAATCAAAATGGAGGCATGCAATGGAAGAAGAAATTGAAGCTCTTGAGGAGAATAACACTTGGGAGTTGATTCCCAAGTCTCAATCAATGAAAGTGATAGGGTCAAGGTGGATTTACAAATTGAAGAAGAACCCAGATGGATCCATAAATAGGTATAAGGCAAGGCTCATGGAAAAAGGCTCTGCACAAACTCGGGGAATCGATTATGGGGAGACCTTCTCTCCTATGGCAAAGATGAGTAGAATTAGGTTTTTGCTTAGTATTACCTCTTCAAAGAATTGGAAGATACTTGAATTGGATCTAAAAAATGCATTTCTTAATGGATGGATAATAGAAGAGGTATATATGGCACAACAACCTAGTTTTGAGAATCACATATATCCTGATTATGTGTCTAAACTTAATAAATCTTTATATGGACTCAAAAAAGCCCCAAGGGCTTGGAATCACATGCCTGTCTCATTCTTGCAGGAAACGGATTTCAACCTAGCAAGGCAGATCCATCACTATTCATAAAAAGGAGTAATTTTGAAGTCATCTATTCGTGTGTGTATGTAGATGATATTATACTTACAAGAAATTATACAGATGGCATGAAGAAAATCAAAGAAAAGATGAGAGAAGAATTCAAGATAAGTGATTTGGGTTCACTTACCTACTTCCTAGGATTGGAAGTTATCTACAAAGATCATGGTTTGTTTCTCACTCAAAGAAAGTACATTAATGACATGTTGGAAAAATTCAAGATGCCAGATTGCAGGTAATCCAATGGAGGTTAGTCATAAATTGAGCTCACATGAAGGTGAAATCATAGAAGATGTGACAAGTTATCAAATCCTTGTGGGTAGTTTGAACTATGCCACATTGACAAGGGTAGATATATGTTACAGTGTGAGTGTGCTAAGTCAATTTATGCACACGCCCAAGAAAAACTCACATAGAGGTTGCCAAGAGGATACTCAGATATCTCAAAAGGACCATGAATGAAGGGTTGTACTACCCTTATGTATCTGATTTAAGTTTGAAATTGTTCTGTGATGCAGATTGGGATGGCTCTAAGGAAGACAGAAGGAGCACCTCAGGTTATCTTACCTTTGCAGGTTCAAAACTTTTCTCATGGTCATCCAAGAAGCAACCCACACTTCCACTCTCTTCCACTGAAGTTGAATACAAAGCTCTTGCCATAGCTACTCAAGAAGCAATGTAGATGAAGACACTATTTACAGATCTTGGATTGGATATTGGAACTCCAAGTAACTTTGGTGACAATATGAGTTCTGTTCATCTAGCTGCTAATCCAATTTTTCATGCGAGAACTAAACATATTGAAGTTCATTATCAGTATGTAAGAGAGAATGTTCTGAGCAAGGAGATTCAAATATCATATTTTTCCACTCATCAACAATGTGCATATATTCTAACCAAAGCATTGGATGGTACAAAGCTTTGCAAATTCAAGGCTATGATTGGATTGCAGGTAATTCTTGAAGATTGAAGACCTCAACCATAATTGGCTTGAAGGGGAGCTGTTGGAGCAAGTCTATGACAAGCCTAAGTATTGGCTTGAGTGTCACAAGGTCATAGGAGAAGCTTTAAAGTGAATACAATGTATGAGTTCACTTGTGAACTATCTCTTGTAATTTTTGAAATCTTTACTTGATGTAAAAGTAAAAGAAATCTAAAGTGGTTGAGTCCGCTTGATGAAAAAAGGAAAGAGAAGCCACATATTTGTGTTTGAAGTCTTTGGAGATTCAATCAATCACTAAAAGATAGAAGATTTGTGTTAGGTGAGCAAGATTCAAATTCAAATCTTGGCTCCAAAGATCACGATATATACATGGCTTTTTAGTTGTTGTCTTAGACCTCCATGAGTAGAGCTTTATGTCATATCAGAGTGTGGTTTCAAGGCACACATATGTACCAGTAAGTCCATTGTACTTTACAATCAATATACATTCATTTTCATGATCATTTGAGTTCATATCTTCATGCTTTTGTGAGTATACTCTTCACTGCCATATCTCTTAGTTTGTTTTAGTGAGCTTGCAGAGATGCTTTCTCTGAGCATGATCCATCATTTTTAGTGGTTTAAGTTGATAACTTTTTCTCCTTAAGTCTACTATATATTCACAAATTTTCATTGTAATTGACTCTTTTAGTCGTGAGCTATATTCATTTGAAGTCGCTTATATCTCTTCATACTTTACTTCCCTATCAACACTCCATCAGAGCAGTCCTTTTCTAAGAGCTTCTTCTCAATGTGTACTTCATCATTTTCCATGATTTAAAGCTTTCTAGAATCAACATACTATCTAGTATATTCCTACAAAATTTCATAAGCATGTCATCTTGGAATCGCGAGATATTAACATTTCTTTGCTTACAGCTATGAGCACTACTACAGCCCGTGAAAGTTGGAATGAATCTGAGCACTTGTTGACACTTGATAGTAGTGTGCCAACTGACGCTCTTATGGCTGATTCTCTTTCCCACATGTGGCTGCTAGATTCTGGTGCTTCTTTCCATGTGACACCACACAGAGAATGGTTCTCTAATTATGCAGCAAAGTCTCTTGGTACCGTGAGACTTGGTGACTCTTACCAGTGTGATGTTGTGGGGATTTGAAATGTGGTTGTGCAGCTCATTGATGGTTCAAAATTTACTATGCATAATGTATGCCATGTACCTCAGTTATCATGTAGTTTGATGTTAGTTGGTCAACTTGATGACCTTGGTTACAAGGTGGTCTTCTATGCTCATTCCTTTTGTATATCAAAGGGAAATATGGTTATTGCAAAAGGAAGCAAACTTGGATCACTTTATCCTTTATTTGTATCATAGAAAGAAAACTTATTAGATGTTACTCAATAGCCTATGGCTTGTATTTGGGATGGTCATTTGGGACATATATCTTGTAGTGGAATGGAAAATCGTTCTCATTGTGGCTACTTACCTGTGTTATCTTTATCTGATTTTTCATTTTGTAGGCATTGTCAATATGGAACTCTTCAATTCATCCTTTATATCTCATTCATACAGATGTTTGTGGTCCTATGCCCACTACGTCCTTAGGTAGTTCTCTTTACTTTGTCACTTTCATAGATGATGCTACTAGAAAAGTCTAGGTATATCCTATCCAATCGAAGGATGAGGTATTCCCTACTTCTAGAAAATGGCTTGCTTTAGTTGATATTGGAAAAGGAACTAAGCTTAAGGCTTTACATTCAGATAATGGGGGTGAGTATACCTCACATGAATTCAGCATTTTCTGTGAGTCTAGAGGGATTCGTAGAGATTTTACAGCTCCTTAAACCCCAGTACAGAATGGTGTAACTGAAAGGATGAATAGAACTATTCAACATAGAGTAATTTCTACGTTGCATCATACAAACCTCTCACAAGGCTTTTGGGAAGAATTAGTATGGACTGCAATTCATGTGGTTAACCTTTCATATAGTATTTCCAAAGGTCTAAAATGTGACACAAGAATTATGGACACAAAAGCCACCAGATTACGAACATCTTTGAGTGTTTGGGTGTGAAGCATATGTTCATTTACCCAAGAACCTTAGACAAAAGTTGGACCATAAGTCAAAGAAATGCATTTTTCTTGGATATGGTCGAGAAGGACAATTTGGATATCGCTTATGGGATCCTGAAACATGATCAGTGATTAGAAGTAGTGATGTCATTTTCAATGAGTCTAAGATGCATAAACAATCCATTAAGGAGGTTGAAGTGAGAAGAGTGGTGTTTGAGGATACTAATCCTCTAGTTAGCATGCATAAAAATGCTACACATAAGGACGTTCAAGAGAATGTCTGATGAGATAAGTCTACACATGTGCTTGTTCAACAACCATTTAGACGCTCTAGACATGTCTTACATCCACCTGATAGATATGTTCCATGTTTAGATTTTGTTATACTAACAGATGCCGATGAGCCTTCTTGCTACAAAGAGGCTTAGACAGAGGATCATGTCAAGTGGGAGCATGCCATGAAGAGTGAGTTGGATTCTATTCACAAGAATGGTACTTGGTATTTAGTAACTTTGCCAAAGGGCAGGAAAGCTTTACCATGTAAATGGGTATATACACTGAAATTCACATCAGATAGTGCTTCTCCAAAGCATGACTTATTGCAAAGGGTTTTAAGCAACAACAAGGTGTTGATTTTGAAGAAATCTTCTCTCTAGTGTTCAAGATGGCTACCCTATGCATGTTTCTTGGATTTGTTGCAATGGAGGACTTAGAGCTAGTCCAAATGGATGTGAAAATCACTTTCTTGCATGGAAATCTTACATATGAGATCTATATGGATTAACTAGAGGGTTATGTAGTTCTTGGCAAGGAAAGTATAGTTTGTAAGCTCAAGAAGAGCTTGTATGGACTTAAAAATGGTACCAAAAGTTTTATGCTTTTATGAAGTCTCAAGGCTACTCTCAAAGCAATGAGGATCATTGTCTCCACACGAAGAGATGCTGAGATGATAGCTTGATACGCTTGATACTTTATGTCGATGATATGTTGATTGCTGGGAAGTCCTCTTATGACTTGTCAACTCTCAAAAAAAAGTTGAGTTAGACATTTGATATGAAGGATTTGGGGGATGCCAAACATATTCTAGGCATGCACATTACTTGTGATAGGATTAAAAGATGCATATACTTGTCTCAAAGTGAGTACATATCCAAAGTACTTCACAGGTTCAATATGCAAGGTGGAAAGGCATTGAGTACACCTTTACCCACATATGTGAAATTGAGCAAGGATGATTTCCCCAAATCAAATGAGGAAAAAGAATTCATGAACAGTCTGTTGTTGGTAGTCTCATGTATGCTATGGTAGCTATGAGACCAGACATTGCATTTGTAGTGGGAGTTGTGAGAAGATATATATCTAATCCTAGCAAGAAACATTGGGAAGCAGTCAAGATGATTTTGAGACATCTGAGTGGCACTAAGGACAAGTGTCCATGCGTAGGTAGAGGGAAAGCATACATGATTGGTTACACATATTATGACTATGCTCGTTGTGTAGACAATCATAAGTCTACATCATAGTACTTTTTTCATTTTGTTGGAGGTGCTATCTCCTTGAGATCTCGTCTTCAAGAATGTACAATTGTTTCCACCACAGAAGCAGAGTATGTTGCAGCAAGTGAGGCATGTAAGGAAGCATTGTGGCTTTGTCGTCTTGCTTGTGATATGGGTTTACCTTAGCATGTACCTTGTTTGCTCAGTCACAGTTAGATTGCCATTGCTTTGGCTAAGAATCCAGCCTATCATGCAAAAAACAAGCACATTGAGGTGAGGTATCACTTCCTTAGAGATTTCTTAGCCACTGAGCACATTATTCTTGAGAAGGTTGACACTTGAGACAATGTTGTAGATGCTTTGACTAAAGCTCTACCACAGGATAGCTTTCGACATTGTTTTCAATTGATGGGGGTTACTTGATTCATGATCTTGCACAGTCACTTGTATATTGGGTAACATGCCCATCAAGTGGGAGGTATGGTTTGTATACTTACACTCAGGTATTCTTTACCATTCTTTATTTTTCTCCCATAGTTACTTTGACCATATTGGTCTTTAGTTGGAGAATTTTTTCCTCATTTTCATGATTGCATTTGAATGACTTAATTCTTGAATTTGATTGATCAAAAGTACACACTTCTTTTTCATTTTTGCAACTTTGGAATCCATTTTCTCTTTTATAGTTTTGAGCCTAATTCCCAGTACTTCTATAATTTTTATCACTGAATTCATGGTTTGCTTTAAGGGCAAAATAGCTCCAAATTTTTGTTGTATAGCTTTTTTCATTTTGATCTCCATTTCTTTAAATTGTTCTTCACATATTCTAAATGTGTCTTCAATCATTTCGTTTACAGTAGATGCATTGTCTTGTGGGCAAATAGATATCTATTGACTATGGTCCTTATAGTCATTTGACAAAGTTTCTTGGACTATGCTTTGCATTATGTCTTCTACTTTTATCTATTGCATTGTGCACATCACTCACGTATGTATATGTTATACTAGCATCACGTGTGCTCCAAAATATGCAACTATGAAAGAAGAAAAGTCTTTTTGTGCTTTTGTGTATTTTCAATGCAAGTATGCAGGTGTACAACTATTTAAAGGCAATAGTGTGCAAGTGATTTTTTTTTACTTTTTCAAGTGTAAAGATGCAAAAAAATCGAAAGATGATTTTTTTCTGATGGGTGACATGTAAGAAGTTTTAAGAACTTGAAGTGCAAGTACCTGAATTGGCTTGAAGAAGCGGTTCCAAGTGTGTGCAGTGTGACCATATATATTTTCCAAAATCCTAAATACAATAGGAATCTTAGTGAATGCTTTTGTGCAAACATGAAAGCTTTGATTAGACGATGGGAAGGGTGAAGCAAAGAGTTTCAACAACTTGCAAGTCTCCATGGAGGCACTCAAATCAAGTAGATGGGCCCTGAACACCAACGAGAAATTACAAGGTTTCGTTTAAGTAGCTGCTCTCAAGGACGAAGAGGGTACCGTAGCAAGCTCGCAAAGCGTATGAATGAATATGCAAAATAGAAAAGTTTAGCACCTGAGTCACAAAAGTGCGATGGAACTTCACATCAGGTTCACATGTAGAAGTGAAGACTCAGCTAATGGATCGAGTCAAGTGATATCAAAGCTTGGTAGGTAGATTGATATATGCCACTCATACAAGGGTAGACATCTCATATAGTGTAGGAGTGCTAAGTCAATTCATGCACTCGCCAAGAAGACCACACATGGATGTGCCTAAGAGAGTACTTAAGTATCTCAAAGGTACAATCAATGAAGGTATATTCTATCCTTACTCTTCATATTTGGATATCAAAATCTATTCACATGTAGATTGGGTAGGAGCTAAGGTTGATAGAAGAAGTACCTCTGGTTACTTAGCATTTGCACATTCAAAGCTAGTGTCATGGAGTTACAAGAAGCAACCAACAATTGCTTTATCCTCAACTGAAGCAAAGTATAGAGATTTGACCATAACAACTCAAGAGGCAATATGGTTAAAAAACATTGTATACAAATTTGGGACTTGTGAGTTTTGAACCTGACATATTTGGAGATAATGCAATTTCCATGAATCTAGTAGCAAACCCTATTTTCCATGCAAGAACCGAACACATAGAGGTTCAATACCACTTTATCAAGGAGAAGCTCATGGCCAAGCAGATTGACATTTCTTTTGTTCCAACTGAAAAGCAAGTAGCAGATATAACGACGAAGGCACTTGATGGAATAAAGCTTTGTAGATTCAAAGCTATGGCAGGTATTCAACCTATTAGAGAATGAAGACTCAAGCATACTTTAACTTGAGGGGGAGTTTTTGGAACATCAAGCTTACATTATGCTTGCGGTGGATTTGATCTACATCAAAAGGTCTATGATTTGAATTATGCTAAAATATTAATTGAAGCGTTCTTTTACCTATGCTCATCTATTATATTTTTTTAAAAGTTTTTTCATGGATATTTTACTAGTGTAAAAGCTTAGAGATTTACACATGTAAAAGTATAAGAAGAGAGCCCAAATTACAAGAATTTGTGGTGGTTAATTTGCAATCAATGCATCAATCAATCACCTAAAATTAGATCAAACTAGATCTTCACTTTTCCTAGATTATAGGAAAGTAAATTGATTCCCTCCAACAACTAATCCCACCTTCATTTGAATTCAAAATCCACTTGTAGAAGTCGTGGATCACTTCAAGAGTCTACATAAAGACTTCAATTCACTTGTACATTACATGGAAGCAATATACATACACTTGTGGCCATCATTGTTTTGCTCCTTCATTTTTCTACATCATCTTCTTCAACAATAGTAAACTTGCAGAGGCTGCTACTCTCTTGATGGAACTCCAACGTGGATTGCATAGGACACATTAGAAAGATATTAGTGCATAGTTTATGTGTATAAAGTTTCAAAGCATTTGACTTAGTAGATTGGCAAAATCTCAATTTTTTTGTCTTGGGGTCTATCTCTATGCATTCCTGAAAAATAGGAGGTACCATTCTTGAGTGTCTCGTTCATTGCAAATAATATTTTGTTTATTTCTTGTAATCATGTGCATTCTATATAATCAACCCTGTGTGTATCACTCCTCCAAAAGGATTTTTTCTAATTGTACTCATGCTGGTTGCTATGAACATTTGAAGTTGATTGTCTCATTCAAAGATAGTAAGTTTTTTGAGCTAGTTAATGTGCAAAACTATCTGTTTTGTATCCACTCTTTCTCCTTTATGCTCCAAAGTACATAGTGCATTTCATTGCACTTATCGCATGCCTATAAGGTCTATTTAAGTCTCCATAAGTGTAAGGGCTGGTCTTGTGCATGTTCACTAGAACGAACTTCATCGCTTTGCAACTCATTTTCTACCTCCTACAAGCTTCTTCAAGTTCCTTTAGTGGTATCAAAGCTAGATCAAGATGAGTGACAAATTTCCCTAAATGATTGAGAAGCTTGATCGACAGAACTATGTAGCTTGGAAAATCAGAATGGAGGACTATTTGTAAGGTAGAAAGCTTAATGGAATTGTAGCAGGTGATGAAGCTATGCCTATTCCAAGATCCAAAGCAGGACATACACAAGAGGAGACAAATAAGCTCACACTTTGGTGCACAAGGGATGCTCAAGCAAGGTCGTACATACTAAAATCTATCTCTGACTTTCTACTACCACACATTAGAGGATGCAAGAAATCTCAAGAGACTTGGCATGCCCTAGAGACTTTCTTTTCTGCTTGTACCAAAGCAAGAAAGAATCTTCTTTGGAATGAGTTCAACCAAATGAAGAAGACACCTAAACAAACCATCACAGAGTTTGTTACCAAGATCAAGGAGGTTGCAGATCAGTTAGCATCCATTGGAGATCTCATCGAAGACGAGGCTATCATGAGGCAAATTCTCAATGGGATTTGCAGTGATAAGCAATGGAAATTTTTCACCATGGCATATGATCTCATCATGGATGTGCAAACTCCAGACTTCAACATCTTTCTTAGACAAATCTTCAATCATGAGGCCAACAATATTAGCATAAAGGAAGGTAACTCCTATCATAATAATTCAACTAGTGCTCCATATGCAGATAAGAAGGACAAGAAGTTGAAAGGCAAGAAGAAGGAAGAAGATGAAGAGGAAACTTCCCAAGCCAACTTTGCAAGCAAGATCAAGTGGAAAGGGAAGGAGAAAGGACCAAATCATGACATAGTCAAAGGTCAGAATGTTCAACCTTGTGCCATCTCTGATAAGACCAACCACACCACACATAATTGCTGATTCAATGGGAAGACCTAAAGAGGCAGTGGAAGAGGTGGATATGGCAACAATAAAGGAAGAGTGGACACAACTCCAACAATAACAATAGAGGCCATAATAGAAGGGACTTCAACAATTATTCAAAAGATCAAGCACATGAAGACTCATTACTTCTAATGAATCTAAGCCACAAAGAAGGTAAAGAAGATGATCATTTGTTCTACATAGATTCATGATGTTCAAATCATGTTGTAGGCAATATCGCTCTTCTATCTGATTTGGAAAGTCCAAAGCATAGGCATTAAGTTAAAATAGGGGATGACACAAAGCACAATGTGGAGAAGATTGGTAATGTCAAAGCTTCCAATGGTAGGAGAAACATTCTGTGCAAGGTTCTCTATGTACCCACTATCACTAAAAACCTAATAAGTGTAGGCCAAATAGTTGAAACAGGCTTGCAAGTTAGGTTCACCCAACATGGAGGATTTGTGGAAAATCCATGTCAAGGCTTTAAGAAGATAGCTAGAGGTGAGAAGCATGGTAGGATCTTTACTTTTGAAGTGGGAGATACTAGGAACATAGCTCTATTTAGTTTTGGGTCTCAAACCCTAAGTGTGCTTGAAGTGTGGCATAAGAAACTTGTTCATGTGAATGAAAGAACCTTGAAGGATATATGTAGGGATCAAAGTGTTCTTGGACTCCCAAACATATCAAAGCAACACATGATCAACAGGTGTGATGCATGTCATATTGGAAAGGCACAAAGACAACCATTCAACCACAAAGGCTACATCCACAACAACTTATTGGACTTAGTAGATATAGATGTATGTGGAACAAGTTGAGAACCTTCATTCGCACAATCAAGGTATTATGTCTCATTTATTGATGACCATTATAGATGGACTATTCTATACTTTATCAAGAGTAAGAATGCAGTGTTTGATTGCTTCAAAAAGTATCTATTACATGTGGAGAATCATACAGGTAGATCCCTCTAGAAGCTCTGCCCTGATGGAAGGGGTGAATACTTCTCCAAAGAATTTGATGAGTTCTTTCAAGATAAAGGTATCAAAAGGGAAGTGAATACTAGATACTCTCCTCAATTGAATGGAATTGTAGAGAGGAGAAGCAAGACATTGGTTGGATAAGCTAGAACAATGCTTGAAGAGAAGAGGTTGCCATATTATCTATGGGTAGAGGCTATTTCAACTACTATGTACCTTGTCAATAGACTAGGATCCAAATCACGTCAAGGTATGACTCCTTATGAAGCATGGAATGGAAGAAAACATTCTCATGGAGGTCTAAGACCATGATTAAAAAGCCATGTATATACAGTCATATTTGGAGCCAAGATTTGAATTTGAATCTTGATCACCTAAAACAAGTCTCCTATATTTTAGTGGTTGATTGATTCTCCAAACACTTCAATCATGAATTCATGGATTCTCTTTCCTTTTTTCATCAAGTGGACTCAACCACTTTAGATTCCAGAGGAAATTTGAAAATTAGGGAAACCAAAGAGACATGTGAACAAGAAATTGAATGAACAAACGAGTATGATGTCGATTGAAAGTAAACAAGAATTAATGGCAAAAAGATAAAAGAGGACAAACAAAGGAAGAATATCAAAACACTAAACCAATATTGGAAGAACAAATGGATATATATAAAAGAGAATCTGGTCATGAAATTCAAGTAAGATCAAGGAAAACTTCACGATTTCTATGTTTCATTTGATCCAAAGCTTCTAGGTAATAAGGAAATTTTTTATCAAGAGCACGTAATAGAATTATAAACTCAATTGAACATCGATATAAACAGTCAAGGAAACAAGCAAATTAAAAAAGAAAGGAACAAAAAAGGAATTCGTGAGAATCTAACTTGTGAAAAACAAGTAAAGGAAATAGAGAAACAATTCCTTGATGAGATTATTAAACAAATGGCAAACAATATAAGAACTGCTTCAAAAACCTCTAAACCTTTGAGATCGAGAAAGAGACATAAGACTTTATCTTTTGCCAAACATATAAGCTTTGATTACCTAGTATTGACAAACAATGCGATGATTGAAGAAGAACCAAATTAACTAGGTGTTTTTTTGGTTTGTATCTATTTTTTTTCATTGCTTGCACATTAAAAGAACTTTGTTGATGATAATTTCAAATTAAAAAGTAGAAACTATTTGGATTGATTAGGAATGAAATTGTTTAAAACTCTATTTGAAATCTTTATAAATGAGGTTAAGGTCTAAAAAAGAAAATCAAATTTGAAGCTCAAGTAGGCAGAAGGATTTGTTTTGTATGAGAATTGGGTTTTTCTTTTTTGTAGTCATTTGCGTTTTTCTCTTTATAGTGGTTTCCTATAATTTATACCTATGGATGACAGGAGAGATGATTGAATTTTGAGTCACTTTGTCAGTGTTTCTTTTTGTGTTGTATGATGTTAGAAATAGAGCATATTAAGGATGATCCTGGAGGCTAAAGGAGCTTCTTGATGTGAATGTGTTTTTTTCAAACTCATGTACTGAAGTTTTATTTGGCTATCTTGATGTTTCATGTGTGTGCGCTATAGAATTTTCAATCAGAAGTTATGAGTCTACACACAGATAGCTAAAGGACTTTTCTAGTACATAGCTGATTATGAATTCATTGAATATTAACTTTTATTAAGATGAAGAATGCAACCTCAACACTCGCAATGCATGTCCCAGTTCGCTTGCCTAGTGGTTGGGCCTCTTGCCTCTTGAGGCGGGGGCTAGTCCCACATTAGCAATAGTAGGAAATGGAATCAAGTTTCTATTTATCAACTTTTTCACAAACTATAATTATAGGATAAGAAGCATTGTTTGCACATACAACATGTCCTCCATTGGGTGGATCTTTCAAAGATGCAAAAATTCGTTTTCATGGAGTTATCCGCTTTTAAGCCCCACTATCCAAAAACCAATCTAAATTAGCCTCATTCACAATCATACATGTAGAATGTGATGATGAATCATAATGACATGTAACAACACATGCCCATTCATCGTGAGAAGTAATAGCTTCATCATTTTTTGCATTGGGTGTATTTTCAACAATAGACATGCCATATTCTTTCTTCTTATCATTTATATTGACAAGCTTTCTATATTCATAAAGGGTATGTCTAGCCCCTGAACAATACTTGCAACTCTTCTTCTTTTGCGTATCCTTATCAAGAGAGGAAGAAGTGGAAGAGAAAGATTGAGGATTTGGTTTCAAACAGAGAAGAATCTGCCTTGCTCATTATGAATCCTTGATCTTGAAGATAGGTAGTTAACCTATGATTCCATGCCCTAGGTGCCTGCTTACAACCATAAAGAGCTTGTTTCAATTTGCACACATAATTTACCTTGCTTGGGTCTTCATAGCCAGGAGGTTGAGCCATGTAAAACTCCTTTGAAATCCAGCCATTGAGAAAAGAATTCTTAACATATAGTTGATACATATTTCAATTCCTAGATGCAGCCACACTTACCAACACTCTGATGGTTGGCATTTTAGCTAGAGGTGAGAAAGTCTCTCCATAATCAACTCCTTGGGTTTGTGCAAAGCCCTTAGCCACAAGTCTAGCTTTATACCTATTTATGGATCCATATGAGTTCCTTTTGATTTTGTAAATCCATCTAGAGCCAATTACCTTCATTGATGCCTTCTTGGGTACTAGCTCCCAAGTGATTAGTGGAAGAACTTCAATGGTATGCCTCATGGGCTGTGAGTTTTTAGGTATCTTTTATAATGACCATCTGCAAATTTGAATTTGAAATTGAAATTTGTCTCTCACTAAAAAATGATCCCATTGATCTAGGAGATATTCTCTCAATCCAAATTCATAAATAATGTTTTATCTAACTCCACGAGTTTGTAGCCATTTACAAGATTCTTTAATGAGTTAACCATGTACAAATGGTAAATGATCACACAATTACAAGCAATGGTTCATGTGGCCCATAACATGTTTCTTCATATGATTCATCAAGTGAAGCCAAATGTGAAGGCTTGTCCAATTGCACCAACAATACATACACCTTCAAGTTGCTTTCTAAAAAACGAAATGTGTGCTCCATTACATAGGACATACAAAAAAGCAAGTGTATCCAACATTTGCCTAGAAATAGTGCATGAGATGATGCGTGGAATAATACGTAGCTTCATAGAAAGATAAATCAATGCATGGGATTTAGTAGCCTTTCCATCCTATCTAAGTTTCTCTTGCATGTGTAGAGAAGACATAGTCATTGTACTTGAAGAAGAACATGCTTCTATGATAACACGTTGTGTAGTTGAAGAACGTAATGAATTAACCATTTACAAATGGTAAAGGATCACACAATTACAAGCAATGGTTCATGTGGCTTTCTTCATATGATTCTTTAAGTGAAGCCAAATGTGAAGGCTTGTCCAATTGCACCAACAATACATACATCTTCAAGTTGCTTTCTAAAAAAAGAAATGTGTGCTTCATTACATAGGACATACAAAGAAGCAAGTGTATCTGACATTTGCCTAGAAATAGTGCATGAGCCGATGTGTGGAATAATACATAGCTTCATAGAAAGAGAAATCAATGCATGAGATTTAGTAGCCTTTCCATCCTATCTAAGTTTCTCTTGTATGTGTAGAGAAGGCATAGTCATTGTACTTGAAGAAGAACGTGCTTCTATGACAACATGTTGTGTACTTAAAGAACAGATAGGTTGCTTGTCAACATCCGCCTCTATATTCCATAGTTTCTTTCCAATAAGACCATTTTTCATCATGTAAGTCCACATTGGGTAGTTGGTCCCATCAAGCTTATGTTGCGTTTGAAGCATGCCAAACAAGTCATCATTGCTTTTCATTGCACCAAAGAAAATAGTAGCAAGATATGAGGTTCAATAAAGCTAAAATGCAACATTCAAACTCTAACTTTGATGAAAATTCTAAGTGCATGAATGGATTAAGAAAGGGATTAATTGGTGGAAATGATCTCCGAGTTTTGAACCTTGTATTTACATGCTATGGAATGGAGTTTTAGTATTAAAGTGTGTGAGACAACATACAAAAGAAATAGTATCTTGAGAATGAGTTGAAGTTCTGATACCACTGTTGGGTGTGTGAGAGAGTGAGGAACCATGAATAGAAGTAGACACAATACCATTGAAAGGAGGAGATGGATGCATGAAGACATGGGATGGTTGTAAGCCCTATGTAGATAGATGATTAATAATATGAGAATGAGTGAAGTGAGTGCTATAAATGATTTTGTAAGTCCTGTGCACCATGACATATGAGGATATCATATATATGTGTTGACATTGGGCAAAAACCTCTAATTCGCGCTAGAGTAAAGAGCCCATGTATAGGGAAACGATTCACATCAAAGCTACTCGAGTGGCATATAAATGTAACAAGTACCTTGCCAATAAATTATTCATTCTCTTGAATAATGCATATAATGCATAAAAAGTTAATAGATACTAGGATTATACAAATTGTCCCTTTAATGTTATTTTTATTATTCGGCATGTTCTAACTCCAAAAACAACAAATTTACCAAAATTGATATATGCCCATTTCTTAGAAATCCAAGTGATTTCTATTTATGGACAAAGCATCTTGGTTTTGCACTCTCAAAAAGCTCGTAGCTAAAATATCATATTGGCATAAGTTTTAAATGATATCGCTAGGTTTTGGCCAAATTAGGTATTTTGATGGAAGGAAAGTGTGTTTATTATGGATAATCAAGATTGGTTTCGCACAACAAAAACGTACTCAATAGAAACCTTATAGAAAGATAATATCATAAAAGGTTTCTCTAAATTTTACAAGATAAAATGGAAATATTGAATGGAAAAATAGGGTCAACCTATAAAATACAAGATCTTGTAATTAACAAACAAGAGCTACAATGCAAAAGAAAGTCCAAAGGAGTTATAGTTAGAAATCAAGTTTTCAATTTCTTTCCTTCAATTTCAATATTGGCAAGTGATGGATAGGGATTCAAGAATAATCCATATGGATCTACATTTTCTCACCCATGAGAAGTAGGGCATTTCTTATAGAATACTATTTGGGTGTAATACGAAAGCTAATGATGCATCTTTACTTATATTGGGGGATTCTTTTGGAGAAAGGGACTTGAGTACTTGTAGGAGAAGGAAGAAGAAGAAGAAGTGGAACAGAGACACTGGAAGCTTTTGTATATTGATTACCAATAGGAAAATACAATGATGATGTATAAAACAAGAACAAGTGTTCTCTGTGTGGAGCGCTTAATCCCAAAAGAATACACACACATACAAGGCTACAAGATACCCAAAGTTCCTTATGCCACCAATCTTCTTTGCACCAGACCTCCACCTTCTCCAAGAGCTTGCTCTTGTGCACACCTTGCACTCAAGCTTCCAGTAGTGTAGGAGGAAGGGACACCTTCTGTCGATGCACACACCTCTTCAAGGATACCTTGTACCATCTTAATTGCCTTGCTTACTAGTTCTCTACACTCCTCTGTGCACACACTAGATCACACTTCTTGCACACTTTTTTCTCACACTTGCTTTTTTGCATTGCACTCTAGTTGAATGTATATTGCTCTTCTCACCTAGTGTAGACTATGCTCTCCTTTGCTTAGTCTAACTCTAAGGAGAATAATGCTCATGCCTTGTGTGTCGATTCACTTACGTACTCATAACTGATAGTGTATCTTGGTGCTCACTTTGATGTCCCAAGAATGTCTAAAAGTGTGTACAACCAATGACTCCCTATTTTGTCCAGTAGTGACTTTAGGACAAAAAGAAAGTTTAAATGGGGGGCCATACATACACTTTTGCATACTGCTTCTTCTTCATATGACTTCACTTTTGCCTTCATTTCTTCAATATGTGTACCTAAGGGAAGGTTCACTTGAACCTTCCAAACACTTTAAGACCCTTGAAAACCTTATAGAAAGACAATCTACAACTTGCATTCCACTTTTTGCAACCCATGACCATTGTGAATAAACTCTTTGTGCACTACCTGTGCATCTTGACCAACTTCACTTTGATAACTTTGACTTTGACTGACTTGACTACCACTTTGACTTTGATTACCTTGACTTTGATGAATTTGATTTCGATGGGCTCAACAACTGCCCACCAGCTAATGAGCTCTCCGTCCTAGAGAACTAACAGCTAGTCTTGTGCCAGTTGGTTGGAGCCAAGTTCATCGCTTCACAACTCACTCTTCTACCTCCTACAAGCTTCTCTAAGTTCTTTCAGTGGTATCAAAGCTAGATCAAGATGGGTGATGGCTTTCCCTCAATTATTGAGAAGGTTGATCGACACAACTACGTGGCTTGAAAAATTAGAATGGAGGCCTATTTGCAAGGTAAAATCTTCATGGAATTGTAGCAGGTGATGAAGTTATGCCTATTCCAAGATCCAAAGGTGGACCTACACAAGAGGTGATAGATAAGTAACACTTTGGTGTGCAAGGGATGCTCAAGCAAGGTTGTACATACTAAACTCTATCTCTGACTTTCTATTACCACATATTAGAGGATGCAAGACATCTCAAGAGACTTGGGATGCCCTAGCAGATACTTTCTTTCTTGTTAGTATCAAAGCAAGAAAGAATCATCTTTGGAGCAAGTTCGACCAAATGAAAAAGACAACTAAACAAACCATTAGAGAGTTTGTTACCAAGGTCAAGGAGGTTGCAGATTAGTTAACATCCATTGGAGAGCTGATTGAAGAAGAGGCTATCATGAGGAAAATTCTCAATAGGATTTGAAGTGATAAGCGATGGTAATCCTTCACCATGGCATATGATCTCATCATGGATGTGCAAACTCCAAGCTTGAGCATCTTTCTTGGACAACTCTTCAATCAAGAGGCCATCAATAGCATAAAGGAAGGTAACTCCTATCATGGTAATTCAACTAGTGCTCTATATGCAGATAAGAAGGAAAAGAAGCTGAAAGGTAGGAAGAAGGAAGAAGATGAAGAGGAAACATCCCAAGCCAACTTTGCAAGTAAGAGCAAGTGGAAAAGGAAGAAGAAAGGATCAAAGCATGACAAAGCCAAAGGTCAGAATTTTCAATCTTGTGCCATCTGTGATAAGACCAACCACACCACTCAAAATTATTGGTTCAATGGGAAGACCCAGAAAGGAAGTGGAAGAGGTGGATATAGTAGCAATAGAGGCAAAGGTAGATCAAACTTCAAAAATAACAATAGAGGCCATAATAGAAGGGATTTTAACAATTATTCAGAAGATTAAGCACATGAAGACTCATTTCTTGTAATGAATCTAAGCTGCAAAGAAGGTAAAGAAGATGAGAATTTGTTCTACATAGATTCATCTATCTGATTTGTAAAGTCCAAAGTATAGACATTGTCACTCTAGCACAATGGTGAGTACCAACGTGAGGAGATACACCTCATAAATGTCAATCCGTGGAGACGTGAGGACCGGTATGAAGACCGCGAGCAAGTGATGGCACAAGTGCGTGAGTGAAAGCATACAAGCATGCACACACATACACACACGTGCACAAGGTAAGAGCAAAGAGTGGAACAATGGAAAGCTTCGATTACCAAAGAGCTCTCTTACAAAACTGAAATCTACAACAAGCTACCCCAAAAATGAGCTCTCCAGCCCTTTTTATAGTTTTTGAGTGGTTTTGGCCCTGTCCAGACCTAGTGTCCGGCCTAGTTAAAAATTAGGTTCTAGGGCTTATTTGGGGGCTCAAACGGAATCTAAAAATTATGAAAATTGGTAGTATGATACATCTAATACTCCTCAAGCTCAAGGACTCCTTGGCTTGAACAAAATGGAGCTGTAAAAATAGAAAATGGTATTCACAATGATATTTAGTGATAAAAATCACTATTTTTATAGGGATTTCTTCTAAAAATTTGACATGTGAATCTTGGAGCTCCCTACTTGCTCCTTCTTCTCATGTGTTCACTTCCTTGATGCGCTTCCATGCTTTGTCCTTGATCTTGAGCTGCAACACTCCCCCCCCTCTTGAGTCTGTCGTCCCTGACAGACCCTTGTTGTAGTGGTTGTTCTATGTAGTAGATTGAGAGGTAGTGCCCTTCATGTGTCAACAGCACCGGTCCATCTTTCCAATGCAGCTTGGTCATTTGTCTGGTTCTTCACTTTGTCATTGCTGCCTTTGCATGGACTTCTTCCTTGTATTCCAGCTTGATATTGTCTTTATGAGCTTTCAAAAATTGTGAGCTACTCAAAAGAGGTTATCACTGTGGATTATGAGTAACTCCCATGGTGCATTGCTTCTGCACTTGTTGTTGTCACCGTGATGTCCGCTGGTTCGTCCAAAGATGGGGTTCCGTGTTTTCATGCCCAGTACTTGTAACCCAGAAATGATGATGGGTAAGTGCTTTAGTGCGTGGGTTGAACAAAATATGTGCCTTGTGCAAGGCCTTGTAATGTGGCCCTACGTATGCGTACTTGGAAAATGCATGGCAAGAAGTATGGTGCAAGAGATTGGGTCTTGAGTTAAGTGCTCAAGGGTATGCTGACGAAGAGGTTTCCTAATCGATCATGGTTATAGTGTTGTTGAAGCATACACGTCTTACCATGGTGAAGGGTCCGTTGATCTTCATCTCTTCGTGTTGTGTTCCATCATGGTGTTTGACCATCGGCTTGTCCATTTGTTGATGGATGTCCTTGCTGAAAGTTCATTGATGAGCATTTTCAAGCACAGTCCTCTTCTTTGCTCTTTTTTTTTTTTTAATTTTATTTTTTAATTTATATAATTTTTTTCACACGATGGCATCAAACAAGAAGAAAGAGGTTAGTATCAATAATATATTTTGCATGTGAAAATTGTGTCTCCTGTGCCTCGGATTTCTCATTTGTGTCTATGCACGGCCATGTAAGGTGGCCCTATATTGATGCATACTTTGGAAATGCATGACCTGAATGGTGCAAACGACTGGGTTATGCCAAAGGCACATGGTTGCTGCTGGTTGAGGCTTTTGATGTTACTTGCATACTTGATGAATTCTTTGATTGGAGGTGTCTATTGGATCTCGAAATGATGTAATCCTCCGGATTGGAACCCATTTTGGAATAGGGTTGGGTACTTTAGAGATCACCTCAGGCCACTTCACCTTTGTATGCTTTCCAAACTTGGGTATCCCGTGTGGTTGGCCTTTTGGTTCTGGGGATGTTGTTGGTGCTTTTGGCTTCCAAACCCATATCCTTGATGATTGCCTGCTTACTTTTGCAGAAGGGTTGGGTTTATCTTCGTTTGTTCTTTGTGTTTTGTTCTTCCCCTTTGCTTTCCTTGGCTTCTTTGTTGAGACCTTTTGCATGGTGGGGAGCATAGGCCGTTGTGTATGTAAGAGCTTCTTGGGTACCCACATCTGTAATCGCCCGTGTTGAGCTGTAGTTAATTTTTTAGGCACCCAAATTTGTACATGATTGTGGTCGGCCTTCTTTGATAGCTTTGGTACCCAAATTTGTTGGATTCTTCGTGCTTGAGCCTGTCGTAGGTGCTTGGTCCTCTTTTTTTCATGTTCGATCTGGTTGGGTGGGAAGCTTTGAGGCAACATCGATGGTTGCACTCCTTTCTCTACCCAGATCTGCTTCATGCCCATAACTTCTTTCTTCTTGAATTATGTCTGTCGAGTTGATATAGTAGATGTCATTTTTGCTTGCCTCCTTGGTTGGGTTACACTTGCATTAGTATGTGAAGGAGAAGGGAGGTGTGCTGGCCTTTGAGCTTCGGCTTTCATGATTGAGTCCTTGTGCGTCAGAGGGTCGGTGACACACACAAAATTTTCTTTATGAAGATTAGTTTCAGGAGAACTCAGAGAATGTGTGACCTTTGGATTTGTGAGCATGCACTTGCCTAATTCTAATGTAATGCATTGTTCATGTACCCAAACTTGAAGAAGTTGACTTCTTAGGTTCAAGTTGACTGCATGGTCATAGATCCAATCTTGACCTAGGACAAGTGGCTCTGTAAGGTCTGCATCATGACACACTAGCATTTTGACTTTCATTGGAACATCTTGAAGGTAGATGGGAAGTTCCACCTCGCCTAAACAAGGGGTTTCCACACCTCCCAATCCTATGAGATAGGCTTCTATAGGCTTGATGTCCAATTGCAGGTCTTGGCAGTATGAAAGTCTAACTGCACTAGTTGCTGCACCTGAGTCAATTAATGCTCTCACAGTCTTTGCATGCTTCCCTTGCCCTACCGCTATGGTCACAAATGGACGTCGATCAATTATTTGAGAAGCAGTTAGGTCCGATTTTTGGCACATGTCCATGTGATATTTTGGAGCTTTTGTGTTGATCTCTAGGCCTAATCGTCGTAACTTATTTCTTCTGATGCGCTCTCTCGCCTCTGCTTGTGCTTCTTCTCTAACCCTTAACTCCTCTTCTTTTCGCTTCTTAGCAGTGTTGAGTCTCATTAGCATTTCCTCTGTAAGAGGTTCTTGATATAGCTTGACTCGACAACCACTGATATAGTTTGGTAAGGCATCGCCTTCTAGTGTGACCAATTGAACTGCACCGCTAGTAGAAATTCTATTAATGATCATGGGTCCATATCCTCTTTTTTCCAATTTACGGGCATGTTGCTTTAATGTATAAACCAACATGAGGTCTCCCTCTTTCAAGCCTTTATCCTTGATATGTGCATCAAAGTATGCTTTTTGCCGTTTCTTTGCAGCATAGATGCCTGCCGCTGCTCGTAGCCTTGTCTCACCTAAGCGTTCTAAATCAAAGATCCTAGAGGATAACTCGTGTCCATTCCACTCATGCTCTTGTGCTACTTTCAAGGCTGGGATTAGGAAGTCCAATGGTAGCACGGCATTCTGTCCAAAGACCATCTGAAATGGGGTAGCATTGAGGACCGTTTTGTAGGCAACTCGGTATGCCCAAACAGCATGATGAAGTTGTTTGTCCCAATCAGAGCGTTTATTATTTACAAGTTTCGTCAATACGTTACATAGGATCTTATTCGTGCTCTCGGCTTGTCCGTTAGCTTGTGGGTGATAAGGGGCAGACTTCTTGTGTATCACCATGAATTCTTGAAGGAGATGTTCTATGACCTCATTCAAGAAGTGCGTACCTCTATCACTAACCAATTCTATTGGTAACCCATATCTAGTGAACACATTTTCGAATAGGAACTTAGCCGTCGTTCGAGCATCATTCTTTATCGTGGCTTTTACTTCCACCCACTTTGTAAGGTAATCTGTGGCTACAATAATGTATTCTGCATGGGAGTTTCTAGCTGGGGGGTTAATAGGACCAACAAAGTCTATGCCCCACTTCGAGAATGCGCGCCCTCCCATCATTGGCCTTAAAGGCATCTCATCTTTTCTTATTGGATATTGGGCACGTTGGCATGTGTCACATTTCTTCACATAAGTATGTGCATCCATATGAAGAGTGGGCCACCAAAGTCCTGAGAATAAAATGGTCTTAATTACTCTGTCAGGCCCAAAGTGTCCACCTGCAGCACCGCTGTGTGCAGTTTCTAAGACTTTCAAATAGTCTGATTCATGAACGCACAGTCTTAGGTAACCATCCTTGCCTCTTTGATATAAGTTGTCTCCTACCAAGGCATAGTCTTGAGCCTCTTGCTCCATGCTCCGTTTTCTTGCAAGACTAGCCTGATTGGGTAATGTTCCCGATCTCATGAACTCAGCCAATGGAGCACTCCAATCTGGGATTAATGACACATGATAAAGAGTGGCATGCTCCACTGGGGGTCTCTTTTGGCACACCGGACAATTCTGGATCCACTCCTGTATTTCTTTGTCCATGCTAGGCCAATACACTCCTAAACGTTTTAGATTCTGCAATGTTCGTTGTTTAGAGTAGTGATTTCCTAGCAGTCCCTCATGGGCTTGTTGCATCCAACTAGTATGTTCGTCGTCCTCAACACAACAAGCTAATACGCCCTCGGTATCTTGCTTGTACATACTTCCGGCCAATATTTGATACTTTTGTGATTTTACAATTTCTTCTTTGCTTGTTTTCACATTTTTATTTGCAGGCCCAAAGGTTAGGACTGGTACCAACTTATTTGCCCATTTAGGAACAACTTCTAAATTGAACAGATAATCATCGGGCAATTCATCAGACACTCCTTGCGGTGGCTCTCCTGAAGTGATGCGAGAAAGATGGTCTGCCCTAAGATGGGTTCTACCTTTCCTGACAACAACTTTAAAGTCGTATTCCATTAGTAAGAGGAACCATCTTACTAAGCGGCCTGTATTGCAAGGTTTATTGACCAAATATAATAAGGCTTGATGATCGGTGAAGAACTTAAACTTGTTGGCCAATAAATAGTGTCTAAATTTCTTTACAGCATATACCATGCCTAAGCCTTCTCTTTCGGTTCTGGTGTAGTTTCGTTCAGCAACATTCAATTGCCTGCTAGCATATGCTATAGGCAAATCTAAATTCCCTTCACCAGTTGGTTGTGACAGCACACATCCTATTGCATAACTGGATGCATCCACATGTACATGGAATGGCTTATTCCAATCAGGAGTCGTCAGTATTGGTGCTGTGCACAAGCGTCTCTTCAACTCATTGAAGGAATTCTCGCATTCCTCGTTCCACTCAAAATTTGTTAACAACCCATAAAGAGGTTTAGCTATGATGGCATACATGTGGATAAACCTACGGTAATATCCACAATGGCCCATAAAGGCTTGTACCTCTTTAACATTCCTTGGCCTGGGCAGCTCTGCTATTGCTCTTACTTTGTCCTCATCTGTTGAAATTCCATTCTTAGAAATAATGTGACCTAAGATTTTACCTTGTCGTACCATGAACACACACTTCTCTGGGTTCAGACACACTCGGTATTGTCTACACTTATTGAAGATTTGTCTGAGCTCAGGAATATGACATCTCCTTTCTTGGGAATGAGCACATAAATCGTCCACATATACTTCTAAGCTTTTTCGCAAGAACTCTTTGAAGACATGACACATGAGCCTTTGGAAGGTTGCAGGTGCATTAGTCAGCCCAAATGGCATCACACGAAATGCAAAGACTCCCCACTCTGTGGCAAAGGCCGTTTTGTGTTGATCTTCTGTGGCAATGGCTACTTGGTTGTAACCTGAAAATCCATCAAGGAAGCTATAAACTTCCTTGCCTGCAACACGCTCCAATAAATGATCAGTGATTGGAAGTGGGTAGCTATCTCTAATCGTAGCGGCATTAACTTTTTTAAGGTTAATACACACACGTAACTTTCCATTCTTCTTGGGCACCACTACAATGGGGGACACCCATTCAGTATGCTCAATTTCATAGATGAATCCGGCTTCAATCAATCTGTCGATTTCTTCTTTTATTTTGGCTGCATAGGTGTCATTATATGTGTAGGGCTTCTGTTTGGTGGGCTTGGCATCTGCTATCATGGGGATCGTATGAGAACAAACCTTCGGATCTACTCCCTTCAAGTCTCTATAGTGCCAGGCAAACACATCCCTATATTCCCTTAACAAAGCTACCAACTCTGCTTCCTCTTCTTTACTTAGGTCGTCTCCTATGTATGTACATCTCTCTTCATTTTCTTCAATGGTGACTACAACTTTTTTGGTCTTTTCTTTGTTATCATATGCTTCTCCTGTCGTGGCCTCTCTCTTAGGCATTCGTACCAAAATTTTTCGGTCTTCCACTTCATATTTCTTGAAATTTTCTGGTACTTCAAATAATTGCTCCTCCTCTCCTTGTTTAACTACTTTTCTTTTCTTTTTCTTTTGACTACCTTCACTCCCATCCTTTGAATTTACCGTTTTGATGCTTGTGAGAGGTTCTTCTTCTTTTTGCGTAAATACTCCTATGCCTTCAAGATAGTGCTCCTCTGAATTAAAGCAGCTATCCATCACAATGGACTCTAGATCATCATCGTCCTCTTCTTTTTCTATGAAGTCACTAGGGTCACATTCTTCTAGCAAGGGCTGACACATGAATACTGAAATATCATATCCCTCCTCATCACAATGAGGCGTCCATTGTTCTTCATTGACAGCAATGTCCATGGTGGCTAGGATTTCTGCCCAACCATGAGGCTCAAATTCCTCATCTGGAAATATCATTGGCGTATAGGCTGGGTCTCTAACTGGTCTATCTCCTTGAGAAGTTCCTTTTTCTCTGGCCTTTAAGCGTTTTTCCTCTTCCTTTGCGACCTTGCACATCCACAAATGAGTATCCTCATGCATCCAAGATGTATCAGATGAACTTTTAGAATGCAGAGAGACTGAATCTTCTTGCTCCTTGTGGATAGGATTCCACTGTAGGGGTGGAACATCTCTGAAGGTGTAATCCTTCAAATTTACCTTGGTCGTGACCCCTAAGCGTTGCAAGTATAAGGAATTGGTTCCCCAATCCTGTACCACTTGCAGTTGTCGTAGGAAGGGCCTTCCTAGGATCATCTCGTAGACATTATTTTTGTCAAAGTTACATATAGCAAATGTGTGCTCAAACTCTACTCCACAGGTGGTTAGAGTTATCCCTTCGAGCAATCCTAGAGGTCTTTCCACATGGCCGTCAGCCATCTGAAGCTTCATTCTAGTTGGTTTTAATGTGGGCTTGCCCCATCGCTTCCACAGGGAGTTGGTTGCAATAGCAGCACCAGCACCTGAATCTATGATTGCTTTGGTTGTGTAACCTTGGTAGGTGATTGGAAGATAAGTATTGCCTTCTTCACCTTCACACATGTCCCCTATTTTATCAAGAGGTATCTCCGGAACTTTCTCTTTAGAGCCTACTTTTGGCATTTTGGAATCAAGTTCGGGAACTTGATCCTTCACATGATTCCATAGCTCGGGTTTTGCTTTGAGCAGCTCCTCTACCGTGAGATGACACTGAACTTTAGTGTTCTTCACGACATCAGTGTTTCTTGGAATCACCGAGTCTTCATTTCTTACCACTATTGTGGGAGCTCTAATCTGGACAGATTCAGTTTCCCATGGGTCTGTGAACTGTGGCAACTCTTGTAAACAATTAGATTCAAAATCTAACCGTTCATCTTCTTGTTGCACTGTTTCTTCTCCATAAGTAGATGGAATGTCTTGTGGAAACTGATCATGAAGGTCATCAATCTCAAGGATAGGAGGAGGATTATCCTTCTCCTTGGCCCATTTCTCTTCTTGTATTTCCCGCAAGAACGTTTGAGAGTGTTGTTGAATTGAAAGAGGCTCTCCCTCATCTATGGAGTCAGGAACATAGACTTTCTTTGGTGATGAGCTTTCTCTTTCAATAGTTAGTTGAGCCTCTGGAGGTAATGAAACGTGTGGCTTGTTTACCAACTACTCTAATCTATCTAGTAAGCCCTGGAAGTGCAAACCCGGTGTAATAGCATTCGTCTGATTGAATGATTGATTGGCCTCGAACATAGCTTGAGCTAGTTCCACCATTTTAATGCACATTTTTGTCCGTTCAATCTCTAAATCTGCTCTAGGGTAGCTCTTATCTAGGTTTGCAGGTGTTGGCCCTTCTTGAAGTCGAGCCTGATATGCTTTGAACATCATGTCCAAGTGTTCTGGGGTTGGATCTGCAAGAACAAACCCCGGTTGTGGTGGTTCATTTACCGTGGTTGGTGAGTGGGGATGAGGTGATGTGGATGGAGTTTGGACTTGTGAGGGGCTTTGAGAGGCAATATCTTCTATTTTTGTTTCTGCATCCTTCAGGCTTTCTTCTAGATCGGATAACTTTTTGGTCCACTTACGATTGGCCTTCTCTCTAGTATCCTTCCATGTTCTTGTTCTTCTCTTACTAGGCTCTCCTGATTCACTTGGCTCTGATTGCTCAGCTGGTTTATTTTGCTGTAAGGCTTGTGCCCTAGTAACTGCGTGTATAGGAGCCACATTATCGCTACTGGAACTTGAATCCCTTGCTAGGCCGACAACATTAATGGGTGTAACCTTTGGTACACCAGCGGGATGTCCGGGACAATCTCTCAAAAGCTGTTCCTTGCCACACTCTAGACAGACAACTTGTATCGTGATGTTCTGCCCTTGTGTCGGAGCTAGTGTGTGAGGTGGTTTTTGTCTTGGCATAGATTGAGGTTGGCTATTTCCTTCATGTTCATATGGTCTAGTTGCTTCTCGTGGTTCTGGACATGGGCTATACCTAGGAACTTCTCTTCCTTGTTCTGTAGGAGGGTACCCGTATGGTCTATAGTGGGGTGGTACAAATGGTCGCGGCTGTCTATTCATTAGATAGTTGTCATTGTTGTAGTTGGGGTACTTTGGCTCACTATAAGAGTACATGTTAGGCACTTGAGTTGATCGTCTATCGTACGGGTAAGGTTGTGATAATCCTAATGCTTCTTGGTTGCAGACATGAGATGGATGATCCCCACCGCAAAGTGTGCAACTTCCTAACATTGGCATTCTCAAGGGGGAGTTCTGGTAGTTCATTTGTCCTTGTACTCCTAATTTCTTGGCCACAAACTCTGTCACTTCCTCCACATAACTCAAACTAGAAGTTTCCTTGCTCTTTGTCTCCTCTGATTTGATAGGATCCTGTGTGATTTTGAGATCCTCAGCTAAGTTGTCTTCCAAATCTATGCACTCCTGAAGACACTGACTTAGGGTTTGCAGTCGTTTTACGTATACTAAGACTCTCAATGTTCCATTGGTTAGACCTTCTAAAAATAGGGATATCATTTTTTGCTGAGAAGGTCTCTCGGTCGCAGGGCATCGGGTTACGTATTGCTTAAACCTTCGTGCTGCATTTTTTACTGTCTCATTGGGAGCTTGTTTGAAACTATGTAGTAAGGACGCGCTTCGTGAATTCCCAAATAAGTTCTTGGAAGAATTGTTCAATATGTTCAAAGCAATTTGGATCCAGAGATTGAAACCAAGTTAAGGCTATTCCCGTAAGTGTTAGCCCAAAGGATTCATATTGCATGAAAAAGTCATCCACTTGTTCTGCTCGCAACACCTGCTTGAATTCTGCAATGTGGTCATAGGGTTCTCCTGTGCCATCGTATCGATTCCTCATACATTTGGCCAATTGGATTGGTCTCAGTCTTCTGTCGGGTTCTGGGGATTGAGTTATGATGGGGACACCTTGGGGCGATTCTGTCCTAAAGGTAGGTCTATTCATATTTCCCATCCTCTGACTAGAGTGGCCGTGGGGGTTGATTCTTGGCATGTCGAATTGTTCATGTAGTCTATCGAGTATGCTACCTTGGCTCATTCGTCCTAACGTCACATTTTCTGTTCTTTGTTGGGTTTTAAATGGGTTTTGCGAGGTAGTTTCCTGATCTCGAGCTAACTCTCCTCTTTCATTAATCTGATTAGGACTTTCAGTTACTACATATATCTGGCCCATTTTGTTCATGTAGACTCCTTCTTCATACTTGACAGCTGGTCTTGGAACTATTTCTAATTCGGTGGTGTTTCTCATTCTTGCTACTGTCCTCTGTAGACCATCAAGGTAGATGGGTATTCCTTGCAAGTTAGTGGATATATATTGAAGAGACATTCGATATTCGCCTTCCACTCTAGACATAAAACCTTCCCTAGGTACGGAACTATGCATGTCTTCAGAAACCAAGAGCCTCTCCCAGTTAAGTGACATTTTTGACTCACTTGTCTATGAACTCAGCACGTAGAGTTAACCCCTGAGTTGGGAGTCCCTGACTTGATTGTGTGGTTGATCTTAGTTTCAAGTGATATGGTACTTTATCTATCTCTTCCTAGGTATCATCTTGAGCTTAGGTCCATAAGTCTTGTCTACAAGTCCACAATTGTCCTTTGAATTGCTCAAAATCTTGTGGAACCCCTTGCTTCCTAGTCCAACCTGAGGGTCAACTTAAAAATACCCTATCTAATAATCCTAGTATTAATATTAACATAACCAGTCGATGTTTTTGTTGTACTCCTCACGAGCTTTCCAACAAAACCAAAATCATAGCAAACGGATTTCGTATGAGAAAGTTATGCCAGTTCAGGGTTTTGGGGGTTAAAACAGGGAAACAGGGTCTCTCAGGAAATGCTCCAAATCAGGCGATACACGACATTTGTAGGACACGATACTTGGTACTTGAGGAACTCGATACATGATGCTTGGTATGTATCGCGATACCTGAAGTTAGGCGATACACGATCCTCAGCAAGTATCGTGAGCAAACTCCACGATACACGATCTTTTATAGGTATCGCGATCGCTGTATAACGATACACGATACTTACCTTGTCACGATACACGATAGTTGAGAAATATCGCGATACTTAATGTCCACGATACTCGGGCAAAACGATACTTAGCTCAAGACGATACTCGATATTTAGAAGAAAACGATACACGATCTCTGACTTAGGCGATACCCGATCTCTGATAAATATCGCGATCTCTGGTTGAAACGATCTTTGGCACCAACGATACTCGATACTTGGCTCAAAACGATCGACGATACCTGAACAAAACGATACACGATCCTTGGCAAGTATCGCGATCTCTGAGAAGCGATACACGATACTTAAGCCAAACGATACACGATCTTTGATCGAGACGATACACGATCGATAGTGAGTATCGTGATCTCTGATCAAAACGATCTCTGGACCAAACGATACCGAAAGGAGGGAAATATCGCGATACTCGACCACAGGAGTAAAACGATACTTGCTAAGTATCGCGATACTCGACCGCGGGAGCAAAACGATACTTGACCCTTAGACAAATTTTGGGAAAGATTTTTTCTAAGTTTTGGTTGTACACATGCTCTACTCTTTCCTCTCTCCTCTCCTCACTCTCTGTATCACCCCAAAACACTTCTTTCACCTCTGTCAGTACCAAACGATACCTGACGCAGATCGTTTCCCTTTCCACACTTAGTTTACTGAGAAAGTATAGATTAAATGGGTGTTTGCTCACCTTGAGAGCCTCTCTAACTTCTTAGTCACTTCCCCTTGCTCTGTGTAACCCCAGTTTGCCCGATTTCTCACTCACGATCTCTGGCACAGCTTCCGCGATACTTGGTGCAGGTTCGTCTTGTCCGGGACTATTCACTCAGATTTTTTGTTATTTTTGGTACTACTTCTTCAGCGCCTCTGTTCTGCACCCTCTCTAAGCTTCTTGCTCACAACCACAAGTAAAAACAAGGTGAATGTACTCTAAAAAATGGAGAAAAACTGAGAAGATGAAGGTGGGTGGAGATGGTGATGATGGTGAAGATGAAGAAGAAGGAAAATTCAGAAACTGAACGGAAAATGATGATTTTTTTACCTTCCAACGTCGCTACTCTACGTCTTACCGTCACACGCTTGTCCTCCAAGCTCTCTCCCCGGCAACGGCGCCAAATTTGGTGTCACTCTAGCACAATGGTGAGTACCAACGTGAGGAGATACACCTCATAAATGTCAATCCGTGGAGACGTGAGGACCGGTATGAAGACCGCGAGCAAGTGATGGCACAAGTGCGTGAGTGAAAGCATACAAGCATGCACACACATACACACACGTGCACAAGGTAAGAGCAAAGAGTGGAACAATGGAAAGCTTCGATTACCAAAGAGCTCTCTTACAAAACTAAAATCTACAACAAGCTACCCCAAAAATGAGCTCTCCAGCCCTTTTTATAGTTTTTGAGTGGTTTTGGCCCTGTCCAGACCTAGTGTCCGGCCTAGTTAAAAATTAGGTTCTAGGGCTTATTTGGGGGCTCAAACGGAATCTAAAAATTATGAAAATTGGTAGTATGATACATCTAATACTCCTCAAGCTCAAGGACTCCTTGGCTTGAACAAAATGGAGCTGTAAAAATAGAAAATGGTATTCACAATGATATTTAGTGATAAAAATCACTATTTTTATAGGGATTTCTTCTGAAAATTTGACATGTGAATCTTGGAGCTCCCTACTTGCTCCTTCTTCTCATGTGTTCACTTCCTTGATGCGCTTCCATGCTTTTTCCTTGATCTTGAGCTGCAACAGACATGAATTTCAAATAGGGGATGACATAAAGCACAATGGGGAGAAGATTGGTAATTTCAAAGATTCCAATCACAAGACAAACGTTCTGAGTAAGGTTCTCTATGTACTAATAAGTGTAGGCCAAATAATTGAAAAAGGCTTGCAAGTTGGGTTCATCAAACATGTTGTGGAAGATCCATGTCAAGGATTTAAGAAGATAGCCAGAGGTGAGAAGCATGGTAGGCTCTTTACTTTTGAAGCAGGATAAACTAGGAGCATGGTAGGCTTGCAAGTTGGGTTCACCGAACATGGAGATTTTGTGGAAGATCCATGTCAAGGATTTAAGAAGATAGTGCGAGGTGCGAAACATGGTAGCCTCATAACTAGATTGCTTCTTGCTCAACGAAGATTTTCATGAGCTACCAAGCATGAATCAAACACCATTTGTGGACACATGTGTTTCATAGAAATCAACCCACTTTAAATTAGAAAAAGCATCTCAATCTGGTAGTAATGATCCCCCTTTGGGATAAAACAAAATCCAAATAGCCTAGTACCACTCAAGTACCACATATGTTCTTAACTGCATGCAAATGTATGAAAGCTAGGAAATGCATAAACCTACTCATCAAAGAGATACCAAACTAAATATAAGTTCGTGTTATGCATAAGTAACTCAAACATCCAACATCTTGCTAATAGAGAGCAGCATCAAATGCATATCCAATATCATGAAGACTCAACCATAAAATGTCTCCATGGGAGTGGCAATATGTTTGCAATATTCAAGGCAAAAACAATGCAATAATATGCTAATATATTTTGGCACAAAGCTATTCCCCCATCGTCTTGCATAGCATATATTCCCAAATAATGACGCAAACACCCCAAATATGAAATCTCAAAAGATGAATGAAAATCAGCCTCAAATTGAACAATTTTCTTCTCATTAGGACAATGATCAGAACTACATCATCTACATGGTTAACAGAAAAGGTTCTCTTAATTAGAATTTTTTAAAAACCATGTGCTATCAAATAGGCATGTATCTTTTCATACCATGCACATGTAGCTTGCTTCAAACCATGTAATGTGTTTAAAACTTGCACACTTTCTTTTCATGCCCATTCTACAAAAAATGATGAGGCTCAAATACATACATGTCCTCATGTTTTAATGTCTAATTGATTCACATTCAAACCATTATGAGCCATAAGTGCACAAGTGCTACAAATGGTGGTCATTTGGCATGTGCAAGAAAAGATATCATCAAAATCAATGCCTCTCTCTTAAGCATAACCTTTGGCTACAAGCCTAGCCTTTTATCCTATTGATTGTTCCATCAATTTTATGTTTCAGCATGTATAACTATCTAGTTCTATTGGCCTATTTGCCTCAAGTAAAATCACATAAAGACCATGTACCATTCTTCATAAGTGTCATATTCTACTTGCATAAAAGCCATTGGAGTTTTTGAACTTTATGCTTCATCAACAAAAACACGCTCATTATCATCACAAAAACTAGAGACATCCATTGCATAACAATATAATGAAAAAAAAGCACTATGAGAGCATGAACAAGTACAATATGACAAAGATGCATATAATTTTCTCTCTTTCAAAGTGAACACTAGCCATTTAGGCTTACTTTTTGCTTCTTCTATATTAGCCCTCTCATAGGAAAGCAAATCATGTAAAATTGCATAAAAGATGGAATTACTTGCATCATCATTTTAAACCTATAAAGGTTGAGAAATTGCCTCATTTAGATTAGCAATTGACTGCGCACTTGTGAAAGGAAAGAGTGAAGATTCATACACATCCTTTAAGATAACTGATGTCTCCTTAATACATTAAAGTTAGAGCTCAATTGCACATTGCACAAAAAAACATTATGGCTAATTAGAATGCATTTATTTCGTGGATGATGCTCATGATAGCCTTTGCTTTTAAATTGTACCAAAGAAAAATGGATTTTTATACTTTATCGTCCAATTTTCAACATTATTGTTTAGGCACTAATGCATGTGCTAGACAACCCAAAACATGTAGATGAGAAAGAGATGGCTTGTGACACTGCCACGCTTAATATGCAATAATATGTTGTAATGCTTTGGTGTCGCACCTTTTAAATACATATGTTGCATAAATAACATCTGCAAGCCAAATGCTATGTGGTAAAGCTTGCGTTTTTACCATATACCTCACCATTTCCATGAGAGAATTGTTCTTTTCTTTAGAAAATCAACTTTGTTGAGGTATGTGTGACACTATACACTGATTTTTTATCCCATGCTTAGTCAAAAATGCATTAGAATCGGAATACATATATTCCCCCACTTGTTCAAAATTCTGGGTGCGATAAATACATGTCGATTTCAAACATAACTAAGAATTTTTTAAACCAAATAAACACTTCAAATATTTCTTCCAATGGATACACCCATGCATGCTTAGGAAATGTATCAACGAAAGTCTTGAAGAATAGGTAATTTCCAAAAAGGTTTCTACATAGGACTAGAGGCTTCACTATGAACAAACTCCAATTTATATGAAGCCGCAATTGAACCACCTTTCATGAAGAAGGAATGTTACATTTTCCCCAAAATATAGCCTTCATAGTCATGTTATGAAGGTGCCTCAACTTTGGGTAGAGAATACCATTTTGGATTTCTACATGTAAAGTAAACTAGCTAAATTTAGATGAACAAAGCATGCATGCCAAAAATTTGCATGTGAGGTAGCCAAAGAATCATGAATTTCACATGCTGCATCATTCACAGATTTTTCATAATCAATGAATTTATAGAGCCCATGACATAAAATGCCAAAATCAATAGGTTATCACCATTCGAGATATCATGAACTTTAGATCTATTATGAACAAATTTTTGACAACGAAGCCAATCATGGCTAATTGATCCCTAGCACATCTAAGGCATTTGACAATGTGAAAGAACTACCCTCAACGATAGTTAGAATGATCTTTCCAACTTCTATTATAGGATGAAAGGATTCATTGGCAAATGTGGTAGTATTTCTTATAGGGAGAGGATCAAGTGTAATGACAAAACTATGTCAGGAGGTGATATGTTTGGTTGCACCACTATCAAACTACCAAGAATTTGAGACTACTAAAGACATACATTGTTGAGGAGAAGATGGCTCATAGCTAAAAACAATAGTAACTACTCATTCTTCAATCTGGACAAGATTAGCATACAAGTTTAGGAAAACTCTATATGCCATGATTATTTGCTTAATAGTACTTGCACAAATTTTTCGGATTTTCTATTCATCCTTGCCTTCCTTCTTTGAATTTGGAGCATTAGAAAATTTCTTCTTACTAGTAGATGAGCTCAATTTACCTTTTCCCTTTTGACTAGTTAAGAAAGCTTGATCTTTAACAAATTTACCTATTCAACCTTGACCAATCCTCTTCCAACATAAAAACAATAACTCCTCAAATGTTAAGGCATTTGGATTTCCTTTCATCACCAACTAAAAAGTAAAAGAAAACTCTAAAATGACTATGAAAGGACTTTAAGAACAATCTACACATGTTTGACAAACAAAACTATCAATGCATGTGTCTCTCCATCACTACCATCTGAACAAAGTTACTCTACAATACGTGCAAGAGGAATTGCATCATGGTTAGGAAATTGAAGATCTTTATCTTCAACACCATGTGCATCACCTTCAATTAATGTATTTGTAGGTTTAGCATGATATTTTTTAACACCAATACATGACGCATCATGTATGCCCATAATGGGTAATTATTACTATCTACCTTATCCTTAAAGACAACATACATACTACATCATTACTTTTAGCCATGGCTAGTGAATAAATACCCTGATGTAGAAAATTGACTATATCTCAAAAGGTTGAAGAAAATTTATCCCATTGGACTCTACTAGATTTCTAGCAAACTTGGAGATGCTTGTACTCGCAAACTAGAATCTCTCTATATGTTTGGCACAAAACGATGACATTTCCTTCACATTCACTATGATAGTGCATTCCTAGGTAGAAATGAGCTCAAATCAAAATTATGATGTCCCACAACTAAGTTTTTTTGAACTTCTAAGCACCCTAAGGGTGCTCACCAATTTATGTGCAATTTTGAGACTATTACAGGAGGGGTGTTGATGACACCCTAGATGAAGTCTCAAAGGGGTGTTGATGACACCTACATGAAATGGCCACCTACTCTAATACCAATTGTTGGATTTCAAGGTCTATGGAAGCATAGGAAGAACACAACAAAGAAGAAACTTGGGTAACAACACCAATACTAAATGTATAATTTACCAAGTGAATGTATAAGAATTAGTTATCCATTAGGGTTACAATACATACAAGTGCCAGGGAAAACCTCCTAAAGGGGGGAAAATGTTCTACGTCATTCCTAAGTGTGTCCATACACATCACTACTAGAATATATCAACACCATCATGGTTAGAAAGTGCATCAATTGGATATAAAAAGAGATCTCTTGAATGGTAATTTGCAAGAAGAGGTCTATGTGAAGCAACGTCATGGATTCAACATCAAAAGCCAAGCACATATGGTTTTCCAGTTGCATAAGGCTTTGTATGGATTTAAGAAAGATCCACTATATGGTATGAAAAGATATATACGCACATAACTGCTCTTGGTTTTACATGTATTCTAATTGAAAGAACACTTTATGTATGCAAAGATGGGGCTTATCTTATAGTGTTTCTTCTTTATGTTGTTGTCATTCTCTTGAATAGGTCATGTAATGAGAAAATTGGCACACTTATGGTTCATTTGAAGCATACTTTTGATTTCAAATATCTTTGCACCTAGTTTGTCTTTTTTGAGGAGGGAATTGTTGTGAATCAAGCAAAATACATTAAGAAACTAATTCAGCATTTTGCTTTGGTGATTGCAAGCCTATCTGAACACTCGTTGACACAGGAATTAGGCTCTCAATTGAGGATGGAGATGATGCATTTGATACTTCTCTTTATTAGAACGGTTTGGGATGTTTGATATATGCACATAACCAAAGGTTAGATATATAGTATGAAGTTTTCCAATTGAGTCTATTTATGCATGTCGTTGGCATTAAGCATTGGCAAGCAGTAAAATGTGTGTTTTGATATCTCAAAGGCACTTTGAATTTCCGTCTCTTTTATGGTAGAGATGCTTAGCCATGCTTGCATGCTTTTATAGATAGTGATTGGGTTGGTTGTTATGCTATACAAGTCTTCATTAGTGGTAATTGCTTTTTCCTGGAAGGATCATGCATATCTTTGTTGATTAAGAAGAAACCTACTATGGCCACATTGATTTGACAAGTGAAGTACACTATGGTATTCAAAGCTATAGTGGAGATGCCTATTGATGGATGTATGCATGGAGATTGATTTAGGTATGCATGTTCTCACTTACAGTTAGAGTGCATTGGTGGTTGCAAGACATCTGGTGTTTCATGTGCACACAAAGAACCTTGCGGATCAATTTCATTATGTCAGAGAGCACCTCTATGCTCGAGATATTGATTTGATATATGTGTCTTCATATGGTAATATGGTAGAAATATTCACAAAAGCTTTTGGTGTAGCTCGGTGATGAGTAGCACCTCCTTTAATGTCAATCCGGGAAGACGTGAGGATGGTATGAAGACCTCGAGCAAGTGGCGGCACAAGTGCGTGAGTGAGAAGCACACAAGCATGCACACACATACACACACACGTGCACACACGGCAAGACAAAGAGGGAGAATCAATGGAGTTCTTTAGATTACTTTCAAAAGCTCTTACAAGTTTGTTTCAATTACAATCCAACCTCAAAAATGAGCTCTCTAGCTCTTTTTATAGTTTTTGACTAGGTTCTGGCCCTGTTCAGACCTAGTGTCCGGCCTAGTTAAAAATTAGGTTCCAGGGCTTATTTGAGGGCTCAAACGATATCTAAAAAATACGAAATTTGGCAGGTAGATGCTTCTAATGCTCCTCAAGCTCAAGGACTCCTTGGCTTGCACAAAATGGAGCTACAAAAAGATGAAATGATATTTACAATGGTGCTTAGTGATGATAATCACTTTCAATGGGTGTAGAGGTTTTGAAAGATTAAGGTTGCCTTAGTGCTAAATCTGCGTGAATGTTCATAAGTGCTTCTTCTTGAAAAATTGTTGGCCTACTTGCCAGGTCTTCGTTGACTTCCTTGTCTGCTTGGGCCTTCTCTTCTCTCGGACTCTCTTCTTGTGCTTCCTTGTCTTGTCAATCCTTCAGCTCCAGCTCCAACACCCCCCCCTCTCTCGCGTCTGTCGTCCCTGACAGACCCTTGTTGAGAGGTTTTTTGGATGTAGTATTCGACGACGTCCTGCGCTAAATGATGTTCGGCAATTCGCAACCCTTTGGCCAAATCTGTCAGAAGAGCATCCCAGTCTACCGGCCCAGGAACCTCTGGATGTGGCATACGTAGCTTTTCGGAGTGGAGAGCTTGTTCCACTGCAAACAACTGCAAAAGATGGAATGGTCTGGGAATGAATATCTCGGAATGATATTCCCAGAATCCCGTGACAAACATCTCTTCGAACGTTTGTTTGAAACAGGCCGGTAGATATTTGATGCGAGCGTGCCATGCATACACAACATTGATCGCTGGAGTTGTGCTCATGTCGTATACAAGATCCTGGTTCCCTTCATTAAATCCTAGTGCTGAGAGATGCGGTTCCTTGACATTTTTGAAGGTCCTGAAGGTGACCAGCATAAGTTCGAAAATTTTCAGGCACATCTGAGTCATGATATCAGGAACATTCTTGAAACGGGCCCCCCAATGTCGGATCGTTGAAATCATATAGCCAATTGTAGGTGCGCCTTTAGGGGGTGCGAAGTACACATAATTTAACCACTTCTCACATCCTTTAATCGTCAGCACTGTATGTGTGTACTCCGGCCAGGATCTCCTTCGAAACACAGGGCAATAACATGGATTATACTTGATGTACAATGGCATGTTGTTCCATGTTCTTACCATTTCCGGGTAGGTTTCAAGCAGTCGAATTCTCCATGTTGGTTGGCGGATATGGCCTTGCTTGGCACTCTCTGGGATGTCATCGGGTGCAAATTGGGTGGCAGAGGTGGGTTCCCTTGAGGTGTGGCGCTTGATCTCCGCATTATAATCCGCCATCAGTACGCAAAAAGGTACATACAGATCATCCGATGGCCCGATCCACCTATGGTGTGAAAGATTCTGGAAATAATCAGATTTTATTACCACCTCTTCCAATTTTGACATCAATGCGATTTGGACGGCCACCCTGTCATCATGCGTCGTGGCTACTTTCTCTAACTTTTGCATCCATTCCGGTGCCTCGATCTCAATTGTGTCCATGCCCTGTTCTGTGCGCTTACCTCCGGGTGTTGGCATCGGGACATAGGGATCCTCAAATGTTTCTTCTACCTCAATTGGCACCAGGTCGTCAGGCTCGGGGTCTACCAGAGGGGAGGGCTGACGCTCATATTGCATAACCTTGCTGCGTAATTCCTCAAGTTCGGCCCGGAGTTTACTGACCTCTTCAGCTGTTTCTTCTGCGGTTATGCTCGGGCTGGGTTCTGTTTGTCGAGTGGCCAATTGCCTTCGTAACTCATCTCTTTCTTTTTCTAAAGCGGCATGGGCCTCCATTAAGTCTGCATGAGTTTCTAACACCACCTGCATATTCTCAGAGGGTATCGCCTTGAATCGTTCTGGGTCAATCTCTTGTGGGGAACCCTCCATGGCTGCTTCCAGGTTTTCTTCGTTCTGTTTCTGTAATCTCTTATTCTCTTCTAACGGGGTCGACATGTGTTTTCGGAGGAGGCCCAAGTTTCGTCGAAGTTTCAGGTTTTCCGTGATCTGAGAATGGAGCAGCTCGTCCATATGTCGTCGTTCGTCATCATCTGTTTGAGGTGGGTTGGCTTCTAATTGTGCGTATTGCTCCTGTAATGTCACGTGCTGCTGTTCTAGTTGCTGCTTCTGCTCTTCAAGATCCCTACATCTTGCTTGGAGATCCTCGTGGCGTTGGAAGAGCCTTGTATGTTGGTCGTCCAAGTGTTGGTAATGTTGCTGGAGTTGGGCCATGCATTGATGCATATTATTAAATAAGTTACCGAGAGGAATAGTATTGAATGCAGAGGGGTAGGGAAAGGGAAAGGGGGTTGTGAATGCAGTACTGGGGACGGGTGAGGGGGGAGGTGGGGGAATGGGAGATTGTGGGTAAATGGGGGATGGGAGAGGTGCAGAGGTGGGTGATACCTCCATGAAAGTGGGGTTCGTGGTGGGAGTGACTGTGAACATGGGGATTGTGGTAGCGGTGAGGGTTGTGAATGTGTATAGAGGTGTGTGTAATTGTGAGCTTCTAGGAAGTGTGCTCGGGGTGGTGAGGTGTACAGTGGCTGTAGCTAGATTTATGTTCTCAGTGGGAGTAGAGTGTGTGGGTTGGCTGATGGTTTGTGCGTTGGTGTGTGCAGTGGTTTCAGAGGTGGTGACAGTGGAAGTTACAGTGGTAGAGGGAGGTGATTGAGGTCGATGTGGGGGAGAAGGTGGCAAGGGAGGTGATGGGGGTGCACTCGATGTGTGGACTTCCTCAGTGTCGTGAACTGTGTGTGCCGTGCCAGTGGTTGTGGGGGTGCCTTGTGGTCCTGATCCTAATACATTCATTTGTTTTCCCGATCGTGGGGGGCGTCTTCCATATCTTCTCTCTGTTCTTCGTGAGTGCACAAGTGCTGTGTGCACAGTTTCCGGTACTCCTAAAGCATCTGATATCATTTCCAAGGTGGCACGGTACTGTTCGTCCACACCTTCCTCCTCCAGAATTTGGTTCATGAGAGCTTTACCCGCAGCTAATGAGAGCCTGTGTTGCTCTTGAACTCGGTTCATTGTATCATAAAGCTTCTTTAATGCGCTAGTGTAGGCGGGGGCACCTTCCAGTACTTGTAGGGCTTCTGGATCATACTCTTGTTCTTCCGCTTCTGAGTGTCTGCCCTGTGTCTCCCCATGAGCTTCTTCTTCAGTGTCCACGTTGACTACGTCTGGTTGGCTGGGCTGTGCTTGATCTGGGGCCTTCTGCTGTCCACTGGCTTGTTCTTCTTCAACCTCTGCATTTACAGCTTCTATGATTCTTGCAACTTCTTCGTCAGTTAAGTCCTCTAGAGTGAACCCATGCGGGAACTCCAGATCAGTCGGTACGGGTGGAAATACAAGGTTGGGGCCATCTGTGCTGTGCCTGGGTAGCCTGATAGTAAACGGTTGCACTCGTCGGGGGAGTCTTGGGGTGGTCTCAGGCGTCAGAGTTGCCCCGCGAGCTTGTGCACAAGGCATCTGGACGGTGCCTCGCATCTTCTTTGAGGGAGGCCCTACGGCTGACAATCTTCGTTGAAATTCCTGTGCTCTGGACCAGATCAGAGCCCTTTGCACTGGTACATCATAGGCGAGACATCTGTATACAATTCTTGTGAGTGCACAGCAACCATACAATACAGATCTTTGCTTCTTATACCATCTCTGATGAGCCATATGAATCTGGTCGATAATCCAGTGGGGCATATTGATGGTCAACTCAAAAGCATCCGCCAGGTAGAGGCTAAACCAAATCTTTTTGGGAGGCATTGTGAATCTATCCTGCGCGGGGAAGGCGAAATGTTGCATGACCATACGTAAGTGGATGGCGATCGTGGGTGTCATTGCAACCATGTCCTTCAGCTTTGTCAGATTCCTGTTCTTCATGTTGTCTGGAACCATTGTCTCTTTCTCTGTTTGAATGTGCATTCCCTGCATGTCGAGTGCTTCTCTTACCAGATTGATAGTTAAGCGGAAACGCTTCAGCTCGTTGCCCCTTGTGAGTGATGGGAGCACAAAGGAGCTGTATCCTTTCTTGTCTTTGCTGGGGGTGAGGGTACTAATTAGATATGAGCATCTGAGGAAATCTAGCTTTGGTAGTTGGGACTTGAAGTAGTCATAAAGCCCTGCCTTCTTCCAGATCGGCTTAAGTCCTTCGTTATTTTGTAGCCTTTCAAATTCCCTGGTAAAGAAATGGTATCGGCCCCATCGTCCATTGAATTCGACTTCGGATTCCCACATATACGTGCCTTCACCCAGGGGGCCAGCAACGTCACTGAACCAATGTGAGGCTTTGCCCACCGGCATTGTGTGTCCCTGCGGGGGATTCTGAATTGGTATGGCGTGCAATGCCCGTAATGCCGCTGGTCTTTCCTTTAACTCCTCCTCGACTGGAAGACTTTCGATGTCCACCACTTGTGGGCTGGAGCCTGCCTGGGAGCTAGTTCCTACTGTATCTGCCATTTTACTTCTTGTTGTCTGTCTCTGTGAGAATATACAAACAGGTGTTAATATTGTACAGGACAAGTGAGGACCGTTGTTCCCATCACAATATTAACATGAGGGTCGGGAGCGAATAATGGGTTAGTAAGTGTTCGGTGCACGTGTGTGTGGTTAATGCTTGGGTAATCCTAGGAGACTAATGAAGTTAGCAAGTGGGAATGAATTTACAAATTGGGGTCGGGGGGTTTATTACAGGTCTTAGGCTGCCAAATGCAGTGGATGGGCTTTGCTTTCGGTTTCGTAGAGACTCTAGAGAGCTTTCTCGGTGTCGCGGTTTGAAAATGAGGCTTTTTAGGGACCCATTTACAATTGATTACTTGCACGCTCTTGGGTCTTGGTGTGTTCTTGAGCGTTGAGAACGAGTGAATACGGGCAGTATGCATAGCTGCGTTATGCTGTTTAGGTTGTGGCCTCGGCGTAGCTACTTGTGCCCTCAAGCAAGCCTTAGGCACCCAAATTTGTCTTGATTGTGGGCTAGCCTTCATCGACTTCTTGGGCACCCAAATAGATTTCACATTAGCGGAAGAATTTCTGCAAGACTTCTTATTAATGTCATGTTGTTGGTTATTAATAAGAAACTTCGCCCGTGTCATTGACGGTGGTGCAACCGGTTGTTCGCCTTTCGGTGCCCACACATGGTTTATTTTCTGGGACATTCTGTTGAGCAGGTACTTTTGATCTCGGACATAGGTAGTACTCTGCTTCTTCTGCCTTTGCTCCACCTTTGGTTGTTGCCTCCTTCTGGCCTTTGGAAAAGAAGGGAATTCCTTTGCAACCCTGACTCCTTTTTTGCGAATATCATTCCTCTGCAACACATAGTTTTGGACAAGAACAGCATGGTCAACTTCATGTGCACCCCTGGAGGGACCAGGAGTCTGTGCCTTTTCTAGTTCCTTGAGTGCTCCTTTATCCAACTCTATTGTAATTCGACTATGATTGACCCATACCTGAAGAAGTCCACTTCTTAAGTTTAAGTTGACTGCTTGGTCATAGATCCAGTCTTGACCCAAGACAAGAGGTTCAGTGAGATCCTCATCTTGACACACTAGTGCTTTAACTGTCATTGCCTCATCATGAATGTAGAGGGGAAGTTCCACCTCGCCCATGCAAGGGGTTTCCACGCCTCCCAATCCTATGAGATATGCTTCCACAGGATTGACAGTTAACTGTAACTCTTGACAGTAAGACACTCTAACAGCACTAGTGGCTGCACCTGAGTCAATCAAGGCTTTTACAGTCCTTGCACTCTTTTCTTGTCCTATATCTAGGGTTACGAAAGGACGTCGATCAGTTATCCTAGGTGAGCTGGTTCCTGCGACTTCACACATTGCCATATGATATCCTTGATCTGCATAGTCATTTGTCCTAGGCTGCTCTCTACCTTGCCTTCGTAATTTCATCCTTCTGATGCGTTCTAAAGCTTCTGCTTGAGCTTCTTCTCTAATTCGCTTCTCTTCCTCTTTGCGTTTCTTAGCAGTATTGAGTCGGTTGAGCATTTCCTCCGTGAGGGGTTCCTGATACAACTTGACTCTACAACCGCTAATATAGTTAGGGAGAACATCACCCTCTAATGTGGCTAATTGTACTGCTCCACTCGTGGAGATCCTATTGATGATCATTGGTCCGTAGCCTCTCTTTTCTAGCTTCCTTGCGTGTTGTTTCAGTGTATAGACTAAAACTAGATCTCCTGCTTTCAAACCCTTATCCTTTACGTGGGCATCAAAGTATGCCTTCTGTCTCTTCTTGGCTGCATATATTCCTGCAGCGGCTCTCAGTCGTGTTTCTCCTAATCGTTCAAGGTAAAAAATCCTAGAGGAGAGTTCATGGCCTGTCCATTCGTGCTCTTGTGCTACTTTCAACGTAGGAATCAGGAAATCCAAGGGTAGCACAGCGTTTTGACCGAATACCATCTGAAAGGGGGTGGCTTGGAGTACCGTTTTGTAGGCAACTCGGTATGCCCAAACAGCATGGTGTAGTTGTTTGTCCCAATCAGAGCGTTTAGTGTTCACTAATTTCGTCAGTACATTGCATAAGATCTTATTAGTGCTCTCAGCTTGTCCATTAGCTTGAGGGTGATAAGGGGCAGACTTCTTGTGTATTACCAAGAATTCTTGGAGTAGATTTTCAATCACTTCATTCAAGAAATGAGTGCCTCTATCACTTACAAGCTCTATAGGTAGCCCGTATCTTGTGAATACATTTTCAAACAAGAATTTGGCAGTTGTTTGAGCATCGTTCTTTGTCGTAGCCTTTACCTCTACCCACTTGGTTAGATAGTCTGTTGCCACAATGATGTATTCTGCATGAGAACCCTTAGCTGGGGGATTAATAGGACCTACGAAGTCTATTCCCCACTTAGAGAATGCGCGTCCACCCATCATAGGTTTCAGTGGCATCTCATCTTTGCGTATAGGATACTGAGTCCTTTGACAGACATCACACCGTTTCACATAGGTATGTGCATCCATGTGAAGGGTCGGCCACCAGAAGCCCGCAAATAGAATTGCCTTGATCACCCGATCCGGTCCAAAATGAGCCTAGAGAGGTGATCTGCTCTCAAGTGAGTCCTACCCTTTCTTACCACAACCTCAAAATCATATTCCATTAGCAAGAGAAACCATCTTACTAATCTTCCTGTATTGCATGGCTTGTTTACAAGATATAACAATGCCTGATGATCAGTAAAAAATTTAAACTTATTTGCAAGCAAATAGTGTCTAAATTTCTTGACTGCATATACCATGCCTAATCCTTCGCGCTTTGTAGTGGTGTAATTCCGTTCAGCCGCATTCAATTGTCTACTGGCATAGGCAATTGGAAGATCCATATTACCTTCACCAGTAGGTTGTGCAAGCACACATCCAATAGCATAATTGGATGCATCCACATGAACATGGAATGGCTTATTCCAATCTGGTGTGGTCAAGATTGGTGCTGAACATAATCTTCGTTTAAGCTCTTGGAAGGAATTCTCACATTCATCCGTCCACTCAAAGTTTGTCAGAAGTCCGTACATGGGCTTTGCAATGACAGCATACATGTGTATAAATCGTCGATAATAACCACAATGCCCCATGAAAGCTTGTACTTCCTTGACATTCTTTGGCCTAGGTAGCTCTGCTATGGCTCTCACTTTCTCTTCGTCAGTAGATATGCCATTCTTTGACACTATGTGTCCTAGAATCTTACCTTGCCTTACCATAAACACACACTTTTCTGGGTTCAGGCAGACTTGATATTCTCTACATTTGTCAAAGATTTGTCTGAGTTCAGGAATATGAGTTTGTCTAACATTGGAATGAGCACAAAGATCATCAACATAGACTTCTAAACTCTTCCTCAGGAACTCCTTAAACACATGGCACATCAGCCTCTGGAAGGTAGCTGGTGCATTGGTAAGCCCAAATGGCATTACTCTAAAAGCAAAAATGCCCCATTCCGTGGCAAAGGCTATCTTATGCTGATCCTCTGGAGCTATGGCCACTTGATTGTAGCCTGAAAATCCATCAAGGAAGCTGTACACTTCCTTGCCTGCCACTCTTTCTAAGAGATGCTCTGTGATGGGAAGCGGATAGTTATCTCGAATTGTGGCGGCATTAACCTTTTTCAAGTTAATGCACACACGCAGCTTGCCATTCTTCTTGGGCACCACAACGATGGGGGATACCCATTCGGTGTGCTCAATTTCATAGATAAATCCAGCTTCGACCAATCTATCTATCTCTTCCTTGATCTTAGCAGCGTAATTATCATTATATGTATAAGGCTTTTGCTTAGAGGGTTTGGCGTCTGAGGTCATGGGGATAGTGTGTGAGCATATGTCAGGGTCAACACCTTTCAAGTCCTTGTAACTCCAAGCGAATACATCTCTGTATTCTCTTAGCAAGGCAATCAATTCGTGCTCTTCTTCCGCTGTTAGGTCATGACCTATGTACGTACATCTCTCCTCTCCTTCTTCTAGGGCCACTACAATTTTCTTGGTAGTTTCTTTGTTATCATAGGCCTCTCCTGCTTGTGCCTCTCGTTTAGGCATTCTTATCATGACTCTCCTATCATCTATCTCATACTTCTTAAAATTTTCGGGGACCTCAAACAAAGATTCTTCCTCTTCTGGTGAGGCTTCTCTCTTCTTTCGTTTCTTCCCTTCTTCCTTCGGGCTCACATGTGTTGCTAATCTTACGTCATTTGTCAGCTCTCCATGCCTCTGGGTTTGAAATTCTACTTCATGGAAGTATTCTTCATCTGATGCAAATGGTGGGTCCATAATGATTGACTCTAGATCGGAGTCACTTGCATCCTCAAATGCATCAGGGCTAGGTTCGCATTCTTCTAGAACTGCCTCTCCCATGATTGGCTCTATGGAGAAGACTGAAATATCATAGCCATCCTCATCACAGTGAGGTGTCCATTGTTCTTCGTTGATGGCTACGTCCATTGTTGCTAAGATTTCTGCCCAACCGTGAGGTTCAAATTCTTCGTCTGGAAAAACTACAGGTGCATAGGCTGGGTCTTGGATTGATCTATGGGTTTCTTTCGCACCTACCTCTCTGGCTTTCTCTCTCTTCTCTTCTTCTACTGCTACCTTGCACATCCATAAGTGGGTGTCTTCATGCATCCATGAGGATCCTGACCCTATGGAATGCACAGATTCCGTATCATCTTTGGCTCTATGGATGGGATTCCACTGGATAGGAGGTACGTCCCTATGAGAGTAATCTTTGAGATTGACTTTGGTCGTAACACCTAAGCGTTGCAGGTACAAGGAATTGGTCCCCCAATCCTGTACCACTTGCAACTGTCGCATAAATGGTCTTCCCAAAATCATCTCATAGGCATGATTTTTGCTAAAGTCACATATAGCAAAGCTATGCTCAAACTCAACACCACAAGTGGTGAGAGTTATGCCTTCTAGCAATCCTAGGGGTCTCTCTATGTGACCATCGGCCATTTGCAATTTCATTCTCGTTGGCCTGAGTGCCGGCTTGCCCCAACGCTTCCAAAGCGAAGTGGTGGCAATTGCAACTCCTGCACCTGAGTCCAAAATTGCCTTAGTGGTGTAGTCCTGGTAGGTAATGGGAAGATAGGTGTTCCCTTCTTCACCTTCACACATATCTCCTATCTTATCCAAGGGAATTTCTGGCACTGTCCTATGGGATCCTACCCGGGAACGTGGTTTTGCAATTTCAGTTACTTGACTAGCTACATATTTCCGCGCTTCTGGTCTATCCTTGGGCAGTTCTTCCAAAGTGAGATCGCGCTGCACTTGGGTGTTCTTTACTATCTCCGTGTTCCTAGGTATGACTGAATCGTCGTTCCTTACCATGACTGTGGGTGCTCTCATACATGTGGACTTTGCTTCCCATGGGCCTGTGAAGTGGGGTAGCTCCTGTATGGAATTAGACTCAAAGTCCAATCTCTCATGAGACTGAGTACTCTCATGTTCCCCGTAAATGGATGGGATGTCTTGTGGGAATTGGTCGTGTGCATCGTCCACAAGTTCAAATGGAGGGGCGACCTCACTTTCGTTATCCCATTTGTCTTCTTGAATCTCTCGTAGGAAGTCTGGTGCAAACCGATTCATAGAAGAAGAAGTGTCTGGCTCCGTAGAGTTAGGCACATAAGCAACCTGGGAAGGAGGGCTTATTCTCTCGTTGGCTCTTTCCTCGTTCTCATGGGTGGCTGGAGCACAAGCTTCCTGGGGAGGGTTACTTATTCCATTACTTTTCCGAACAGGCTCATACGCTCTCTGAGAAGGAATGCAGGTCACCTGTGGAGGTACGTAAGCTTTCGAGGGAGGCTCATGTGACTTTTGGGGGGGAAGATAAGCTTCTTGAGGAGGCACATGGGCTTCCTGAAGAGGCTGGCTTATCCGTTCTCTTGCCCTTTCCTTTCTTTGAGGGGCAGGTTCCTTCTCTGATTGTGCAATTAGCTTCTCTATTCGTTCTAGCAGTCCATCAAAGTGTAACTGCGTCCTAGCTGAGCTAGAGATATTAAAGAGGCGGCTGGCTTCGAACATGGCTTGAGCCAATTCCACCATCTTAGCACAAATTTTAGTTCGTTCAAGCTCTAGCTCGGCTCTAGGGTAGCACTTTTCGTGATCGGTTATGGTTGGCCCTTCTTGGATTCTGGCCTGATATGCTTTAAGCATCATATTAAGGTCTTCGGGAGTGGGATCTGCTAGGACTGATCCTACTCTAGGGGGTGGTGGGATTTGATGAGGCGGTGGGGAAAGTGGTGGGTTGGATGGAGATGGGAGTGGTGGGGGCGGGGTAATGTGGGAGGGAGTTTGAGCTGTGAGTTCAGTTATCCTCGCTTTGGTTTCTCTTATGCTTTCCTCCAGTTCACTTATCTTTTTAGCCCATTGTCTTTTCATTCTTTCTCGACTATCTTTCCACGCTCTAGTCCTTTTCTTTGTCACACTCTCGGTTTCACTAACCTCTGGGCCCTTTTCCTGGCTTGCCTCTTGGTTTTGCTGCAATGCCTGAGCTCTAGTGACTACCTGCACTGGTGCAGTGGAAGTGACACTTCCGGAGGAATCTACAACCAAACCAATCACATTGATAGGAGTGATTTTTGGCATATTATTGGGGTTCTTTGGGCAATCTCGTAAAAGATGCTCTTTTCCACAATCTTGGCAAAAGCCTTGGATCGTCACGGACTGATTTTGTGTAGGTGGAGGTAAGGGACAATCACGAATGAAGTGATCTCCCTGACATCGGTAGCATGGTCCTCTAGGAAATGGTGGTCGTACCTGCCTAGGTTGAGGCCTAGGGTTGGGGTTTGCATACATGACATTTGTGTAGTCTGACTCCCAACTAGGTTCACTCGGTTCTTCACTATAGTAGGACTCACCATGTTCTGAAGACTGCATGTAGTAGGCCTGGGGACTATCGACATGTGTAGAATCAAAGCTATGGTCACTCGGGTCACTTTCTGAGATCAATGGGGTTACTGGTACTATGGCCCTATTCAGGTTTTCTTCTGCAACAGCATACTTTACTGGAATCACGTTAGCGGGGTTTGGAGGCTGTTGAGCTAACACCGGTTGGGGTCTCTGTTGGGCCTGATATTGTGGTTGGTAGGTTTGTTGGGGTCTAGCATATTGTGGTGGTGGAGGGTACTGGTTCTGGTATCTGCCTTGTTGGTAGGGCTGAGGGTAGGGTTGCCTAACTGCCTGCTTGTTGTATGGGCAATCTTGCGCAGTATGGTTTGTGTACTTCCGTTCTATGGTGCAGTACTGGCTACTAGGGTTAACTTGGGGTTGAGCCATAACGGGACAGACGTTCGCCATATGGTCACCACCGCATGTATAGCACCTTTTCACAGGGGCAAACCTTGGGATTTGTTTGCTAGTTACACCTAATTTCTGAGCTACCTTCTCAGCGAGTTCCTCAATTGATGTAGATTGCGTGGAAGAGTGGCTAGATGCACTATCTGAATCTTTGTAGATTTTGGAAAGCTCTAGCTCTTCCCCTAGGTTATCTTCAATGTCAATGCACATGCGTACACATTCTTCTATGGTCCTAGGGTCCTTCAGATACACATAGGATCTCAATTTCGTACTCAACAATCCATCAAGGAATAAGGCTACTTGTTTAGCGGATGTGGGTAGCTCCGAAATAGGGCACCTTTCAAGATATTGTCTAAATCTCCTTCCGGCCAATCTGACAGTCTCTTGGGGGGTCTGTTTGAAGCTGTGAATCAATGAGGATGTATTGTGTCTTATGCCGCTCTTAGAGAACTCTACAATGAATGCCTCTAGGAGTTGGTCTATGTTCCTGAACTGGCGCTCATCCAATGGCTGAAACCATGTAAGTGTCGTATTCCTAAGGGTTAGACCGAAGGCATTGTACTGCGTGAACAGATCCTCCACTTGTTCCGCTCTCAAGACTTGCTTGAACTCCGCCACATGATCATAGGGATCTCCTGTGCCGTCAAAGTAATTCTTCATGGACTTAACTAGCTGGGTAGGTCTCAAGGTTCTTGCATGCTCTCTAGGCCTCGGCAGAGGGAATCCTTCTACATTTCTTTGGTTCCTGTGGACTCTAAGCATCTCAGGTTCTACCCTATTCGTCTCCGTCCTCGTTCTTTCTCTGCCTACTGGGTTGGCAAAACTTACTTCTGGTCTATCTCTGCTTCTGTCGCGTTGCGTACCATGAGCTTGGGAAGTTCCAGCCCCAGGATGACCATAGGATACATTTGGTCTTGGTTGGGGAAAAATAAATTCACCCTTCCAAGTGTAAGCATGCTTATCATTTTCTGTCACCACAGAGATCCTCTCAGAGGTGTGATCTAAGTAGGTCACTCTGCCTGGGCTATCAGGATCCTTAAACTCATAGATCATGATATTTCCTATGTCTGTTGGCTGATTAGACTTATACCTCCAAAAGGCTTCATCAGTTTCTCGATTGAAGAGCAACTCTATGCTCTTGTTGTCTTGGGGGATCCATTCAGGCGTGATAATCCTGGTGAGAACTGATTTACCTCGAGGGGTTCTAGGTTCTGCGCCCATGTTCCCTTGTTCCAGGTCACCTAAGTCCGCTTCTGAGATTACATTCCCAAAGTCATCTGTCCTATCAGGGTGATTAGTGACTACATATATAGTTCCTTCTTTGTCCAGGTATGCACCATTTTCAAACTTGACAGCTGGGTGTTCTAGTCCAATGGATTGATCAGGGTTTTTAATCTGGACCACAGATCTTCCTAAGCCGTCCTCATAGATGCTAGCACCTAATCGGTTGGTCCTAATGTACTCCAGCTGCGTTTTGTAAGGGCCTTCTACCCTGTACAGGTAAGGCACTCCTGAACTTCCCGTAGGTCTGTCCATGCCTTGAGACATCTCTGACTCACTGGACTCAGAGCTAGGGTAGTTCGAGTGGTGGCTCAACTGCTGGGCCCAGGACCTAGCAGTGTGGTTGACACTAGCCTCTGAAGATCTAAGGCTTTGTCTTTCCCTTGCTAAATGTCGTCCTGATCTAAGGTTCATATGCCTATCTAAGTAGCCCAATTCTTTGCCCAGAGTACAACCTCGTTGCCGCTCAATTGGTATCAGTCACTTGATTCTTTTTAGTTATTTTATCACGTTTGAGTTCTTGTCTGATATCACGTCGTCGGAATACTTGAGTGTTCTTCGTACTTTCAGGTTGATTGTTCCATGTTAGGTTCTTTCCTTTATGTTACCGACAGTACAGAGATTAGATTTTTATCTTGAACTTGAGTTTCTAGGTAGTCTTCAACTTGATAACTGCCTATCGTCGCTCTGACTTACTCCTACTTCTCGTCGTTCTTAGCCTAAGCTATGAATTGACAGAAGGGTTAGAAATGTCCAACCTTTTGTTTCCTGCCCGGTTGCCCTTGAGTGCCCAGGAAATGTGTTCCCAAGCTCGCACTTACACTTGCTTAGAACGCCTCCCGATGCTCTGTAAGAGTTTCGAAGTTAGCTTTGAAATTTACATTCCAAAGACAGAACCAATTATTTTCATTCATGTAGCACAAACACAAACTTGCATAGTGATTTTCAAGAAAACAATCCTAATGACCCCTGATTTTGATTCCCCTGGGCATGGTCAACTTCAAAATACCCTATCTGAAAATCAATACATTATCTTTATAAAAAACAGTTGAGGGCGTGTAGTATATGCCACGAGCTTTCCAACAAGCCCTAGAGCTCAAAAAATGGATCTCGTATGAAAAAGTTGTGACCGTTCAGGGTTCTAGGGTTACGACAGGGTTCAAACAGGATCACTTTGCAACAGGTTTTCCCCAAGTTGTTTTCCTAAGGCTTTCCCATGTGCTCAAGAGCATAATATTTGTGCCCAAAATTAGCCCAACTTTTCAATTAACAAACCCTAAAAAATTTGGCTAAAATTGGCTGTCAATCGCGATGGATAGGGCTGTCAATCGCGATGGACACTCAGTCAATCACGATGGACAGAGACTTCAGTCAATCGCGATGGACAGGCAGTCAATCGCGATGGACAGGGGGTTGAGTCAATCGCGATGGACAGGCAGTCGATCGCGATGGATAGAGACTTCAGTCAATCGCGATGGACAGGGGGTTGAGTCAATCGCGATGGACAGGCAGTCGATCGCGATGGACAGAGACTTCAGTCAATCGCGATGGACAGGGGTTCAGTCAATCGCGATGGACAGGCAGTCGGTCGCGATGGACTGGCAGTCAATCGCGATGGACAGGGCTGTCAATCGCGATGGACAGGGCTGTCAATCGCGATGGACTGAAATTTTGCAAGATTTTCAAAAATTTTAGTGGGAATGTGGTGTGCAGGGTCTCTAGTCCACTGTGGTGCACTCAGATTTACCAACAAGTGAAAATTTCTGTCAATCGCGATGGACAGAAGGCGGCGACTGCGAGACAGTTTCGTCGAGTTCCGTACCTGCGCGGGAAGCTGGAGATGGTGATGTGACCTGTACCTGCAAGATAGCTCAAGAAACATGCAAAAACAGCACATGCAATTTCGCTCTCTCGCTCTCTCTCACAAGTGAAATGAGGGAAATGAGGTGGAGGTGGGGATATAGTCAAAAAACTGAAATTTTCGCGATGATGGAGATGGAGGTGGGAGATGGTGATGATGATGATGGAAATGAAGATGGTAAAGAAAGTAAAAGAAAATCGATGAGAGTGAAGAAAATACCTACAACTCCAACGCGTCAACTCTACGTCTTACCATCACACGCTCGTCCTCAAAGCTCGATCCCCGGCAACGGCGCCAAAATTTGGTGTAGCTCGGTGATGAGTAGCACCTCCTTTAATGTCAATCCGGGAAGACGTGAGGATGGTATGAAGACCTCGAGCAAGTGGCGGCACAAGTGCGTGAGTGAGAAGCACACAAGCATGCACACACATACACACACACGTGCACACACGGCAAGACAAAGAGGGAGAATCAATGGAGTTCTTTAGATTACTTTCAAAAGCTCTTACAAGTTTGTTTCAATTACAATCCAACCTCAAAAATGAGCTCTCTAGCTCTTTTTATAGTTTTTGACTAGGTTCTGGCCCTGTTCAGACCTAGTGTCCGGCCTAGTTAAAAATTAGGTTCCAGGGCTTATTTGAGGGCTCAAACGATATCTAAAAAATACGAAATTTGGCAGGTAGATGCTTCTAATGCTCCTCAAGCTCAAGGACTCCTTGGCTTGCACAAAATGGAGCTACAAAAAGATGAAATGATATTTACAATGGTGCTTAGTGATGATAATCACTTTCAATGGGTGTAGAGGTTTTGAAAGATTAAGGTTGCCCTAGTGCTAAATCTGCGTGAATGTTCATAAGTGCTTCTTCTTGAAAAATTGTTGGCCTACTTGCCGGGTCTTCGTTGACTTCCTTGTCTACTTGGGCCTTCTCTTCTCTCGGACTCTCTTCTTGTGCTTCCTTGTCTTGTCAATCCTTCAGCTCCAGCTCCAACAGCTTTTCCAATGGAAACATATGAAGCTTTTCACAAAGCTTTAGGCTTATCACCTTGTTGGGTTGATCTGTTACTCCATGTATTTGTTTACATCATCTGTTCCATGGGTTTTGGTACACTTATGTGTCCCTCAAGTAGCTTTGATGTGAGCTGTTTACATATAGATGGGTACTTTTTACTCTTGTGCTTGCTAGAGGTTTTTATTCCATGTAAGCACATAAACAAGGTATAATCAAATGTGGTGGTACTTACTTCTTGGGGATTCAATTATAGCTCTCACTTCACTCATTGTCGTATTATTGATCATCCACAGAATTCTACCTCGACAACATCAGAATCACAACTAGAGTTGGTAATGACGACAACACAAACAGACCAGGTATGGGATGTTATATCTAAGGCTTCAATCACACTTCCTCTGGGACAGTTGCTCGCCCTAGTTCCTAGTGTACGATAGCAATTCCAACAGAAGATCAGCCCCAGACCTTCATGTACTCTGGCAACTGTGACCATACAACCCTAGATGGATCCTACGGTGGATCATACGATACCGTTGAACACCGTTTGGTATAAAAACCAGAGGATCATACAAGTTTTAATTGATGGAGGGTCTGGAGTGAATATTGCAATAGCTGCACTCTATAAGAAACTGGGTTGGACCCAAATTGAACCACTGCAGTTCTTTGTGTCAATGGCGGACCAATCCAGAGTCCATCCGGTTGGACTAGTGCGTAATATTCCTATAACCCTGCAGGGAACTACATTTAAAATGACTTTTGTAGTCCTGGAATTACCCAAATCTAGCCTTGGCTAAAGCAAGCCAAGGTCGTGCACGATTGGTCAGCTCAAGAGTTAATTTTTACGAATAATCACCAAAAATATGTCGTTGCATTGGACGCTATGCAACCTTGTGATCTACGCACACTCCCATATGTAGCAGAGCCACTCCATATGTTGGATGGGCTATCTGATGATGAGGAGGAGGCTTTCCTCAAGACAAATAAGGACCTCATTGCATTAGGTACTGTAGACTTACAGTTGGTAGTAGATAATGGGAGTCTGGCAGCTTGTACGGTCGTACCACTCACCGAAGAAGTAGATGCCGACATAATTATGGATGAATCGACATTACAAAAACTGTTGCAGCCAGCTGATGATTTGGCAAAGCCTCGACAGTTCTATGTACCGGAGGATCAACTGGTAACGTACAATTTGGGTGATACGGGCAACCCGAGACTAGTAAAAATTAAGGCAGGATTAGCAGAAAAATTCCAAGACAATTTGGTGCAACTCCTGCACGAATTCTCAGATGTCTTCACTTGGGATTACAGAGACATGAAGGGTCTTGACCCACAAATTTATCAACAAAGGGTGGTGCTGAAGCCAGATGCGTGGCCCTTCAAGCAATTCAGCTACCGGATGGACTCGCATTATGCAACCCAGGTAAAAGCGGAACTAGATCACTTGTTGAAGGTTGGATTCATTGTCCCTATCGAACATGCAGAGTGGATCTCACCAATAGTGATAGTTCCTAAGAAAAATAAACAGTTGCGCATTTGTGTCGACTATCGGAAGCTTAATGCAGCCACCGTATTGGATCCATTCCCTCTTCCTTTTCTAGATACGATGCTTGATGAGGTAGCAGGTCACAAAATGTATTCTTTCCTGGATGGCTACAGTGGATACAATCAAGTGAGGATGGCGGAACAGGATATACCGAAGATGGCATTCATCACCAACTGGGGTGTCTATGCATGCACCGTAATGTGGTTTGGTTTGCGGAACGCCCCGAGTACATTCCAAAGATGTATGTAGGAAGTGTTCTCACCTTACCTGAAAACGTTTGTGCAAGTCTATTTGGATGATTTTTCATTATTTGGTGATACTTCGGTGCACCTATCTCATTTACGGTGCTATTTTGAAAAGTGCGGGAGTATCGATTATGTTTGAATCCTACCAAATCAGTCTTTGCGGTCTCCTGTGGGAAGCTGGTCGGTCATATAATCTCCAAACAAGGAATACAGGTAGACCCTGATAAGGTAGCAATAAAGTTGGAGGCATCGGTCCCAAAGACACCCAAAGAAGTTATGCGGTTTCTTGGCCAGATCAGGTGGCATGGCAGACACTCACGGTGGCTGGCTCATCTGGCGATGCCACTCAATCGACTTATGACCAGCACCCCGCGTACGAATGGAATAATGAGTGTCAAAGAGCATTTGATCGTTTGAAGGTCCTACTGATGCAGGCTCCGATCCTACAATCGCTTGATTGGGAACGTCCATTCCATGTATTTATGGATGCGTCAGACATAGCGATTGGAAGTGTGCTGATGCAACAAACCGACAAATGGTTTCGACTAGTGTACTATGCGAGCCGCAGATTAGCTCTTGTAGAGAGAAATTACTCCGTGACAGAATGAGAGTGTCTTGGTCTGGTATACTCTATTAAGAAGTTCTGGCATTACTTGCTGGGACAAAGATTCATGTGGATCATGCCGCACTGGTGTATTTGGTTTGCCAACAACACTTAGGCGACAGACTGGCAAGATGGGTTTTACTATTACAGGATTTTGATTATGAAGTTATTCACCGACCAGGTACGACACATGTCTTGGCAGACTTTTTATCTCGTCTGGATTTCGGTGAGACTCCGGTAGGTGTCGATGACACGATGCCGGCTATTTATGTAACCGAGGAAGCTCCTGAAGAATCTACAAAACTTCCTATTGCCCCTGCATACTATGATACATTAATGACTTTTCTTACTGATGGTTGTCTCCCTCCTAATAGTCCCACTACTCTATGCCAAAAAATGGCAGTCTACAGTCGACAATTCTAGTTGATTATGGGTCAACTGTATTACATAGATCAGACTGGTGTCTTGCTCAGATGTATCCCTCCACATGAATCGACATCCGTTATTGCCATGGCTCACTCATCACCCACTAGAGAACACTTTGCAGCTGATCTCACTCATCCCAAAATCCTGCAAAGTGGGCTATGGTGGCCTACAATGTACAGAGATGTTATTAAATTTGTGGAGCAGTTTGAATCAACGGTCTCGACAGCCCTTGCAGCGACATTTCTTTCCTCTCCAACCTGTCCTACCTCTTGAACCCTTTCAGAAGTGGGGTTTAGATTTCATTGTCCCAATTACACCCCCCGCGACCCTCACCAACAACGGATATATTTTGACTTGTACAGACTATGCCACCAGGTGGGCGGAAGCTTGGGCTCTATGTTCTGCCACAGCTGTTTTGGTGGCCAAATGTTTGATGAAGGATGTTTTCCCTCCATATGGATTAGCTCTAGAGATAGTGACGGACCAAGGTACACATTTTGCAAATACCTTAATGCAAGTGCTGACTCAGACTTTCTAGATTGTGCATAAGTTCAGCTCACCTTACTATCCACGCGTGAATGGTCTTTGCTGAGAGCACTAACAAGACTCTGCTGAATATTCTCCGGAAACTGATCTTGGAGTGTCCGAAATGATGGGACCAGCTCTTACCTGCGGTTTTGTGGGCTTATCGGACCACATATAAAGTGGCTACCGGAACGACTCCGTTTAAACTTGCTTATGGACTGGAAGCTATTGCGCCAATGAAAGTGGTGGTGTCGAGCCTACGTGTAGCCTTATCCCAGAAATTACTGCTGGAAGAATCTTTTCCATTCCGGTTAGATGTTCTCAGATCATTGGATGAACAATGCTTGGAAAGCTTCATGATTCTTCAAGAAGTTCAGCTACGCCAAGCCCATACTCATGATCGCTTTTTAAAAACCCTGTATTTTTGATTGACCAACTTTTTTTATTCTATAATGCAAAAGCCAATAGATCTGCCGGAAAATTTAAGCTATGGTGGTTCGGTCCATACCGGATTGCTGAACAAGTGGGACCGGCAACTTTAACAGGTGTCCTTATTCCAAAAGCGATTAATGGCTCCAAGCTCCGCCCATATCACCCGTCGTCTACTAACTCATGATGTGTACTCGGTATTTTTCCTCTTTTTCACTTGTCACTTGATTTTCTTTTCTACTCCCCGTGTTTCGGTAGACCAACTAGCCGTAATTTGTCTGTTTTCTTATCTAACCATGATTAATAGCCACCTCTCTATCACTGCGTCTATTAATACATGCATGTTGCCATTATGTCAGTATATTTTCAATACTACATTATGATTAGGATTTTTCGCCACGTGATTTTTTCAGTGTTCCTACTTAATCTTGTTCTTTTCACTGTTAATCGCTATTGTGTTTGTGTGTTTGCGACCATTGTGTACTCTGTGTCTTTGTTTATCTCTGTGTGTGCCATGGAAGCTCTGGCTAACATAGCAACCTTCCATGCGGGTCTCACTCCAGATGTGAGTGAGTATTTGCGTGCTCGGGGATAGTTGGCCTTCATTGAATTGCCTTGGCATTCACTGGAGTGTCACCCCTTCCATGCGCAGATCATCTTTGCCATTGCCACCATGCCTGCTACAGAGCAGTGCTGGCCATTAACATGTTTAAACCCCTATGTCATAGTTACGCTAAACACAGTTGCTGACAGATTTCGTCTCCCTCAGGAAGGGTTAGAGAATGGACCGCTCCTTCCTCTCGCCACCATGAAAGAATTGTTTCCCTGGCACTCATCCAATGAGTTTGCCATTCTTTGCAAACCTGAACCAAAGCATACCGCTCTGCAATTCCTTGTCGCAGTGTTAAACCTACAAAAATGCACATATGGTATTTCCCGACCTTTTTACTCAATGATCGATATTGCCTCCCGCGAACCCGTCAATTTCACCTCCTTTTTCTTTAGGCGCATTCATCGTGAATGCGTAGCGGTTTCAAAACAGTTAGCCAAGCATGACATTCCTCACACTCGTTTACCCGATCTCCTTACCCTTCTCCTTCTCGTGATACAAGCCGCGCAATCCCCACCAAATACTGTTTTGCTCCACGAAGAATCTACACAAATGTTGGAAGCCGACGATGATGAAGACCTGCTTCATTTTCATCGTAAATGCAGACGCATTAGTCCATCACACAACCAGGTACAGGGTTCCAATGCGGGTCAAGAAGTTGAAGTTTTCCATGATACTGCCACCTCCTTACAGGTCGAGTCCGTCCCGTCTTCTTCTCTCAAGCAGCCGGATCAAGATGCTATCATGGAAGATGCCGCTGAAGTCTCATCGTGGGAGGAATCTCATCAACTCGATGCTGAGGCTATGAAGGAGATAGTAGAAACTAATAGGGTTACGGACTATCAGTATCCTTTGTCACCAACCATTGAGATCCAAGCAGATGCAGTCACAGTCCAAGCAGATGCAGTCACGGTCCAAGCAGATGCAGTCACGGTCCAAGCAGATGCAGTCACGGTCCAAGCAGATGCAGTCATGCATCTAACTAGAAATGCAGCGGCAGTGACCGAACTCGCCTCATCAGTACCTTCGATTGAGACCAGAATAGTTTTGGTTCAGAAGGACCTTTTCCCTCTCCCTCCTCCAACTTCCATTCCTGGTGTTGTTGAAGTTCTTCCTGGTGGCCCTTCAACTGTTGTACGTGTGACATCACCTCATCCTTTATCCTCTCTCGATTACTCTCCACCCTCTTCACCTCCTCTGATCTTTGCCTCATCATCACAACCTCCTCCTTCTCTTCCCCCCCAAGTAGTAATGTTCACGGAATTGGCATCCATGGGCCAACTTCTTATCCAATTCTCCAAGCAATTGCCCCTCCAGATGAAGATAGAAACTCAGAACATTCAGTAGGAGCTGCAGAGTAAGGTTGACTTGCTCGAAGCAGATATTGCCCCTCTCCAAGAAGAAGCGCTTGTGGTCAAAGCAGAGAATCATGCATTGCAGATTCAGCTTAAGCAGCTCCAAGGACGGTAAGCAGAACAAGACAATATTACTGCTCAAGGGGACACCACACTTGTTGAATTGAATGCGACGAATGTCCTCCTTGCTGCTCGTGATGAAGAAATTGTTCAATTGCAACAAATGGTGACTAACAAAGAAAATGCTCGTGTTGTGCTAGGGAATTTACTAGAGGAAACTCGTGCAGATCTTGCTCTGGTAGAGCAGAAAGGATAGGAAATGGCAGACCTTGCCATGCACACCACTGTCGTGTTAAAAACGGTGTCCGAAGACTTTTTAAAAAAAAGTCATGAATTGGAAGTGGAAATTGGCTGGACTTTTCAATTACGAAAAGAGATAAGTGAGATGCTTATTACAAAACTATCCAGTATCAAGCTCAGAATATGCTGGAAAGACGAGAAAAGCAGTTGGGATTTCAGGTAGACAAGTTGTCTCGCATTGATGCAGAGATCGGGGAAATGAAGCTGCGGAGAGATGCTCCCATCGCCAATGAGTTCTACCTTCAAGAATCATTTTTGCAGACGTAGATAGATTTATTGATGAGTCAAGTCGTTGCTGCTAGTTCTGTTAGAACTGATGCACACCTTATAGAACCAGATATCTTGAAGGATATGTTAGATTCTTTAAAACAGAAGATTACCCAAACCTTTAAATTAGACAGAACTCTGTATGTCTAGGGCATCATTGATGAACCTTAATTGTACTTTCCATTTTGGGTTCGAGTCCACCGTGTGTACCAGTGTTAGCCGCCAGATTGGATCTCTATGTAGTTTTATTTTCTATATTCGCACGCACTGAAAAGGTGTGGCAAAAAGATGTAACCCTCTTTTCAGTAATGAAAAGGCAAGCACGGCATTCTTTGGGCAAGAGAAATCACCAGACTCTCTATCTGGGCGATATCATTGGAGATGTTGTGTTGCAGATTTTGAAGAACTCGGAGTACTGTGTTTGATTGTTACGTTCCAATAATTAATCATTGTAGCTCAGTGATGAGTAGCACCTCCTTTAATGTCAATCCGGGAAGACGTGAGGATGGTATGAAGACCACGAGCAAGTGGAGGCACAAGTGCGTGAGTGAGAAGCACACAAACATGCACACACATACACACACACGTGCACACACGGAAAGACAAAGAGTGAGAAGCAATGGAGTTCTTAGATTACTTTCAAAAAGCTCTTACAAGTTCATTTCAATTACAATCTAACCCCAAAAATGAGCTCTCTAGCTCTATTTATAGTTTTTGACTAGGTTTTGGCCCTGTCCAGACCTAATGTCCAGCCTAGTTAAAAATTAGGTTCCAAGGCCAATTTCAGGGCTTAAACGGAGTCTAAAAAATACGAAAATTGATATGTAGGTACTTCTAAGGCTCCTCAAGCTCAAGGACTCCTTGGCTTGCACAAAATGGAGCTACAAAAATATGAAATGGTATTTACAATGATTGTTAGTGATAAGAATCACTGTTATAAAGATGTTGATTTGGAAAAATTTGAAGGGCCTATCTGCCAGATTTGTGTCGACTGCTTTGTCTACTTAATCCTTCACCTCGCTATGACTCTCTCCACTGGCTTCCTTGTCTAGTCAGTCCTTGGGTGCCCATACTGCTCTCAACACCCCCCCCTCTCTCGCGTCTATCGTCCCTGACAGACCCTTATTGCTGGGAGTGTTGAATGTAATATTCCACAACCTGAGTGGAAAGCTGATGTTCTTGTATGCGTAGTCCTTTGGCCAAGTCTGTCATCATACGATCCCAATCAATTGGTCCTGGAATGTCCGGATGTGGCAGACGTAACTGATCTGCATGGATCGCTTGTTCTACTACGAATAGATGTAGCAAATGTGTGGGTCTGGGAATGAAAATTTCTGAATGATATTCCCAGAATCCCGTAGAGAACATTTCCTCAAATGTCTGCTTGAAGCATGCGGGTAAGTACTTTATTCGTGCATGCCAGGCAAAGATTATAGTGACCGAGGGAGTCTCGCTCATGTCGTAGACTAAATCCTTGTTACCTTGGGAGAATCCAGGGACAGAGATGTATGGAGCTTGTACCATCCGAAAGGTTTTGAAGACAATGGTCATGAGCTCGAATATTTTCATACACATTTTCGCTACTATGTCGGGTACATTATTTAGACGTGTAGACCAGTGCCGAATTGTTGATATCATGTAGGCTACGGTTGGGGTCCCTGGGGGTGGAGCAAAATATGGATAGTTAACCCAAGCCGAGCATTCTTTATTGTTGTGTACCTTGATAGCAAATGCTTGCCAAGATCTGCGACGTACCATGGGGCAATAACATGGATTATACTTGATATACAGTGGCATGGTTGCCCAAGTGCTCATCATCTCAGGGTAATCGGTTAGTAGACGTGCATGCCAATTAGGCTGGAAAATCGAGCCCGCACGCGCATCTGTCGGTAAGTCCTCTGGCTCAAATTGAGTGGCAAATGTGGGCTCCTTCCCTATATGTCTTTTAACTTCTGCATTATAATCATGTAGCAAGACAAAATAAGGCATGTATTGCGACTCTGATGTTGTGATTAATTGTTGGTGGGATAGGTTCTGAAAGTAAGAAGACCAAAGGACAGTTTCTTCCAGATTGGTGAGAGATTGCATTTGCACGGCAACGCGATCATCATGTGTCTTACCCACTTTCTCGACCCTTTTGACCCAATCTGGAACTTGAATTTCTAAAGTGTCCTGTCCTTCCTCTGTAGTCCGACCACCGGGTGTTGGCATTGGCTCGTACGGCTCTTCATAGCTGTCATCGACGGGGATTTCCACTACTGTTTCAGGTTCTGGTTCTTCAGTGGGCGAGGGTGGCCTTTCATATGGTAAGAGGTGTGCTTGGAGTTCTGCCACCTGTTTCCGGAGGGTCTCTACTTCTTCTGTAGAGTTTTGAGCTGTGGGGGCACTGGCTATCTGTTTCTTTAGGTCTGCACATTCAGTCTCTAATTTTTCATATGACTCCAAGAAATTTGCATGCTCCTCAAGTAAGATGCGAATGTCTTCCGATGGGATTGCTCTATACTTGGTAGGGCTAATGGTTGCTCCTACAGTTCCTTCCATAGCCGCTTCAAAGTTGTCTTGGTTTTGTTGCTGAAGCCTCTTGTTCTCTTCTAGTGCTGCTGCCATATGCTTCCTTAATAGCCCAAGGTTGCGTCTGAGTGTAGCATTAGATATCATTTGCGCTTGGAGCACTGTTTCTAGTTCCTTGACTGCTTGATCATCTACTGTCGATGTCTTTGATTCCAATTTGGAGTGAGCCTGCTGTAAGGTGGTATGCTCGGTTAGGAGCGTTTGGTAATCAGCTTCAAGAGTGGTGACTCTAGCTTGCAGACGCTGAGATTCTGCCTGGAGGGCCGTAGTGCGTTCTTCCAATTGATGGTATTCTTGTTGTAGTTGATGTGCACACTGAAGTAATGTGTTGAACGTGCTATTTACATTATGAGATGCAAGGGGAAAAGTTTGAAATGCAGGGGAGGTGGGATTGGGGAGGGAGGTAGTGAATGCTGTGTGTGCCAATGATGTGGTGAGTGGTGAGGTGGGGGGTAAGGGAGGGGGAGATGGTGGAATCGTGGGGAGAGGTGCTGTGGTGGGTGAAATGTCCATTGGGTCAGATAGAGTGGTGTGTACAGGGGATACCATGTAGGTGGGTATGGTAGGTGAAGTGAGTGTGGTGTTCGTGTAAATTGATGTCGGTGCAAACAGCGGGGAAATGTGCCTCTGAAACATTGGAGAGCGGATGAACTGCTCCACAAAGGACGGGTATTGGGGTGGTGAGGTTAGGTTGAAAGAGGCGTAGGGGCCAGATGGGAAGTGAGGGTCATGGAATGGAGGTATCCGTATTGGGGGATAGGTTGGGAAACACAGGGTGCCTTCTGTGGGTGCAGGGTTTCCAACCACACTTGGGATTATGGGATGACCCATTATGGGTTGGGAGGATAGAAGGTTTGAAGTGTACAAGGGATTGGTGACGAAAGAGAAGAGGGTGTCTTGTGAGGTGGGTTCTCGAAAGGAAAATGATGTGACTGAGGGTGGGTTATAAGTGATGGTAGAGGTGATGACTGGCGTTTCTTCCATGGTGGGAGGTGGTGGTGGGGGTGGAGAAGGTGGTGATGGGGGATGCTGGGGTGAGATGGGTGATGTCTGAACGAAGGTTTCGGCAGAGAGGTCAATGGTGGTGGTGGGGGTAGCGGTGGCTTCAATGGTTACCTCTTGTTCTGTGACGGGCAACCTGATAGTCTTACCTGCTTGTGGTAATGTGTTGACTCTGCGTTTGTCATACCTCACGGACTGGCGGACTGTAGTGTGGACAGCCTCCGGAACTCCTAAAGATTCTGACACTAATTTGAGAGTGTCAATAAAATGTTGATCCACCCCATCATCTGATAGCATTTCTTGCATCAAAGCTTGACCTGATACAAGAGAGAGTTGATGCCTTTCTTGTACTGCTTTGATTGTGTCGTATAACCTTTGTAGTTGAGCTCTATATGCAGGTGCACCTACAAGTTCTGGCACTTCTTGTTGCTCATCATGATGCTCTTGATCATAATCCTCCTTATCTTCCTCCTGTTCTTCATCTTCATCATCCTCTTCATCCACTTCAACTGTGGTGACAGGTACTTGGGAGGTTGTTGCCTGCGTTTGTACATTCTCCACTTGTTGTGCCTCTTCTGCCTCCAGCTCTACATCTTGTAATAATTGTTCAAAGTCTTGATTCGTGAGTTCTTCCAAAGGTGCACCACTGGGAAATTCAAGATTGGTTGGGATGGGAGGGAATATCAAGTTAGGACCATCGGTGCTGCGTCTTGGAAGTTGGAGTGTGAATGGTCGGACTCTTCGGGGTGGAGGGGTGACGTCTGGTGTTAGGGTGGCTCCACGTGGTTGAGCACATGGGACTTGGACAGTGCCTCTCATCTTCTTAGAAGGGGGTCTAGTGGATGTCCTGCCTCTAAACTGCTCTACACGATTCCACATTAGGGCCCGTTGAATAGGGATGTCATAAGCCAAACACCTATAAATTATTCTCATCAGAGCACAGCATCCATATAAAACCTGTTTTCGCGGCCATCGTTTGTGAGCCAGGTGTATCTGATCAATTATCCAGTGGGGTAAGTTGATGGTGAGGCTCTGTGTCTCTACCAGATACAAACTAAACCAAATCTTTTTGGGCGGCATGGTGAATCTATCTTGGGCAGGAAAAGCAAAGTGTTGCATGCACATGCGAAGGTGTATTGCAATATTAGGCATCATGGACACCATGTCCTTGAGTTTGGTGAGGCTTCGATTCTTCATGTAATCAGGCACTAGTGTCTCCTTCTCTGTTGGAATATGCATTCCACGCATATCTAGGGCCTCTCTCACCAAGTTGTTTGATAGCCTGAACCTCTTGAGCTCATTCCCCTTTGTCAGAGATGGAATCACAAATGAGCTTGCACCTTTTGGGTTCTTGTTTGGAGTCAAGGTGTTGATGAGATAGTAGCATCACATGAAGTCAGGCTTTGGGAGCCGTGCACTGAAATATGCATCCAATCCTGCCTTCTCCCATATCGAACGTAGACCTTCTGCATTTTGTAACTTCTCGAATTCTCTTGTAAAGAAATGGTATTTACCTTGCTTCCCATTGAAGTCCAACTCTGATTCCCATAGGTACGTTCCCTCTCCCACGGGTCCTGCCACTTCACTAAACCAGTGCGAAGTTTTTCCTACGGGCATGGTATGGCCACTGGGAGGGTCCGCTATAAGTATGATTTTGATGGCCTGCAATTATTCTGGTCTTTCGTTTGTTTCAGGCAGAACGGGTAAACTGTCTAAGTCCACCACTTGCTGGCTCGTTTCTGTTTGAGAGCTAGTTCCTACCGCCTCAGCCATGTTGAAAACTTCGCAGTTGGTTCTCTGAGAATATATGAATAAATGTTAATTGCAATGGACACAAAAATGACACTGTGCCCCCTGTTACAACATTAACATGAGGTTCGGGAGAGGTTAGGGGGTTAGTAAGTGCTCGGTGCTTGTGTGTGTAGTTAGGAATTGGGTAGACCTAAGAGCTAAGTGGAATGATGTGGTGTGAGAGTGAAGTAGTTAGTAGGTGAACATGGATTTATAATTGGGGTCCGGGGGTGTATTACAAGTTTTAGGTTGCCAAATGCAATGGATAGGTTTTGATTTTGACTTTGTGGAGGCTCTGGAGAGTGTGATAGGGTATTTACTTGAAAAATGGGGCTTTTTAGGGGCCCATTTACAAGTGATTCTACTTGTGCTCATGGAAGAATATGTGTTAGTGCGTGATGTGTAAGACTGGGCCTCAGATGTTCGCGTGAGTGAAACATGTTGTACAGGGTTTGGCCTTGGTGTAGCTATTTGAGCCCGCAAGCAAGCCTTAGGCACCCAGATTTGTCGTGATTGTGGGCTGGCCTTCATTAACTTCTTGGGTACCCAAATAGACTTCACTTTCGCCGAAGAATTTATGATGGACTTCTTATTAGTGTCGTGTTGTTGATTACTAATAAGAGGTTTTGGCCGTGGTGTTGGCCTGGTCGGAACAGGGTGTTCGCCTTTTCGCCTCCATACTTGTTTCATCGGCTTAAACAATCTGCTTTGCTCCTTTTTTTGGCCTCCAGTATAGGTAGTGTTCTGCTTCTTCTGTATTCGATCTTCCTTTGGTTGCTGCATCCCTCTGGCCTTTGGAACAGAAGGGAGTACCGTCTTATCCTTGACTCCGTTGTTGAGACAATCCTCTTTCTGCATCATACATTTTTGGACAAGAATAGCATGGTCAACTTCATGTGCACCCCTGGAAGGACCGGGAGTTCGTGCCTTACCTAGTTCCTTGAGTGCCTCATTTTCCAATTCAACTGTAATTCGACTATGATTTACCCATACCTGAAGAAGTCCGCTTCTTAGGTTTAGGTTGACTGCATGATCATAGATCCAGTCCTGACCCAAGACAAGAGGCTCAGTGAGGTCCTCATCTTGACACACTAATACTTTGACTGTCATTACTTCGTCTTGAATGGAGATGGGAAGATCCACCTCGCCCATGCAAGGGGTTTCCACACCTCCCAATCCTATGAGATATGCTTCTATAGGATTGACAGTTAATTTCAACTCTTGACAGTAAGACAATTTAACAGCACTAGTGGCTGCACCTGAGTCAATCAAGGCTCTTACAGTCCTTGCTCCCTTTCCTTGTCCTATATCTAAGGTTATAAAAGGACGTCGATCAATTATCCTATGGGAGCTGATACCTGAAACTTCACACATAGCCATGTGATATCCTTGATCTGCATCGGCATCTGGCCTAGGTTGCTCTCTACCTTGTCTTATTAATTTCATTCTCCGTATGCGCTCTAAGGCTTCTGCTTGGGCTTCTTCTCGAATTCGCTTTTCTTCTTCTTTGCGTTTCTTAGCAGTATTGAGTCGACTTAGCATTTCCTCTGTGAGAGATTCCTGATACAACTTGACCCTGCATCCGCTTATGTAGCTCGGAAGAATATCACCTTCTAAGGTGGCTGGCTGTACTGCTCCACTCGTTGAGATTCTATTAATGATCATGGGTCCATAGCCACATTTCTCTAATTTCCTCGCATGTTGTTTCAAAGTGTAGACTAGTACTAGATCGCCTGCCTTCAAACCTTTATCCTTAACATGGGCATCAAAGTATGCCTTTTGTCGTTTCTTAGCTGCATATATCCCTACAGCCGCCCTCAGTCTTGTTTCTCCTAATCGTTCAAGGTCAAAAAATCTAGAGGAGAGTTCATGACCCGTCCATTCCTGTTCTTGTGCTACTTTCAATGTAGGTATTAAGAAGTCCAACGGTAGCACGGCGTTTTGGCCAAATACCATCTGAAAGGGGGTGGCTTGGAGTACCGTTTTGTAGGCGACTCGGTATGCCCAAATAGCATGGTGTAGCTGTTTGTCCCAATCAGAGCGTTTATTATTCACTAGTTTGGTCAACACATTGCACAGAATCTTGTTTCTTCTTTTGGCTTGCCCATTAGCTTGAGGGTGGTAGGGGGCAGACTTCTTATGAACTACCAAGAATTCTTGGAGCAGATTTTCAATCACTTCATTCAAGAAGTGAGTGCCCCTATCACTTACTAGCTCTATAGGTAGCCCGTATCTTGTGAATACATTCTCAAACAAGAATTTAGCAGTTGTCTGAGCATCGTTCCTTGTTGTGGCTTTTACCTCTACCCACTTTGTCAGATAGTTTGTCGCCACAATGATGTATTCCGCATGAGAACCCTTAGCTGGGGGATTAATAGGACCTACAAAGTCTATTCCCCACTTAGAGAATGAACGTCCACCCATCATGGGTTTCAATGGCATCTCATCTTTGCGTATAGGAGGTTGAGCTCGCTGACAGACATCACACCGTTTCACATAGGTATGTGCATCCATGTGAAGGGTCGGCCACCAGAAGCCCCCAAATAGTATTGCCTTGATCACCCGATCTGGTCCAAAGTGTCCTCCTGCTACACCTTGGTGAGCAGTTTCCAAGATCTTGAGATATTCACTTTCATGGACACATAGTCTCAGGTAACCATCCTTACCACGCTTGTATAGATTATCCCCAATGAGTGAGTATTCTTGGGCTTCTTGTTCTAGACTTCTTTTCTGAGCCAGAGTCATGTCTGGAGGGAAGGCTGTACTCAGGAAGAATACTAATGGTTCACTCCAATCTGGCACTATCGATACTTGATAAAGAGTGGCATGTTCCACAGGTGGTTTAGTGTAGCAGATTGGGCATTCCTTGCACAACTTTTGGACATCAGCTTCCATAGTCGGCCAATGCACTCCGAGTCTCCTTAGTGTTTGTAGGGTTCGTTGCTTTGAGTGGTGTTGCTCTAATGCACCTACATGTGCTAATTGCAACCATTTAGCGTACTCATCCTCTTCCACACAATAGGCCAAGATCCCTTGATCCGTGTGCTTGTACATACTTCCTGCCATGATGTGATATTTTTGGGCTTTTACTACCTCTCTATCTTGTGTGTTTATTATTGGGTGTTTAGGCCCGTATGTCAATACTGGCACTAAGGGCTTAGCCCACTTCGGCACCACTTCCAAATTAAACAAGTAAGCATCAGGAAGGTCATCTGACACTCCTTGTGGGGCTTCTCCAGATGTGAGTCTAGAGAGATGGTCTGCTCTCAAGTGAGTCCTCCCTTTTCTCACCACTACCTCAAAGTCATATTCCATTAGTAAGAGAAACCATCTTACTAATCTACCTATATTGCATGGTTTGTTTACCAAGTACAACAATGTTTGATGGTCAGTAAAAAATTTAAACTTATTTGCAAGCAAATAATGTCTAAACTTTTTAACTGCATATACCATGCCTAATCCTTCTCTCTCCATAGTGGTATAATTTCGTTCAGCTGCGTTCAATTGTCTACTAGCATAGGCAATTGTAAGATCCATATTACCTTCACCAGTAGGTTGAGCAAGCACACATCCAATGGCATAATTGGATGCATCCACATGAACATGGAAAGGCTTATTCCAATCTGGTGTGGTTAAGATTGGTGCTGAACATAATCTTCGTTTAAGCTCCTGGAAGGAATTCTCACACTCATCAGTCCACTCAAAGTTAGTCAGAAGTCCATACATGGGCTTTGCAATGACAACATACATGTGAATGAACTGGTGGTAGTAACCACAATGCCCCATGAAAGCTTGTACTTCCTTGACATTCCTTGGCCTAGGTAGCTCTGCTATGGCTCTCAGGTTTCTCTTCATCAATGGATATGCCATTCTTTGACACTATGTGTCCTAGAATCTTGCCTTGCCTGACCATAAAGACGCACTTTTCTGGGTTCAGGCAGACTTGATATTCTCTACATTTGTCAAAGATTTGTCTGAGTTTGGGAATATGGGTTTGCCTGATGTTGGAATGAGCACAAAGATCATCAACATAGACTTCTAAGTTCTTCCTCAGGAACTCTTTAAACACATGGCACATCAGCCTTTGGAAGGTAGCTGGTGCATTGGTAAGCCTAAATGGCATTACTCTAAAGGCAAAAATGCCCCATTCAGTGGCAAATGCCGTCTTATGCTGATCTTCTGGAGCTATGGCTACTTGATTGTAGCCCGAAAATCCATCGAGGAAGCTGTACACTTCTTTGCCTGCTACTCTTTCTAAGTGATGCTCTGTGATAGGAAGCGGATAGTTATCTCGAATTGTGGCTGCATTAACCTTCTTCAAGTTAATGCACACACACAGCTTTCCATTTTTCTTGGGCACCACTACGATGGGGGATACCCACTCAGTATGCTCAATTTCATAGATGAATCCAACTTCAACCAGTCTATCTATCTCTTCCTTGATCTTGGCCGCATAGTTGTCATTGTATGTGTATGGCTTTTGCTTAGAGGGCCTAGCATCTAAGGTCATGGGGATAGTGTGTGAGCATATGTCTGGATCAACACCCTTCAAATCCTTGTAACTCCAAGCGAACACATCTCTGTATTCTCTTAGCAAGGCTATCAATTCATGCTCTTCGTCTTCCGTCAGGTCATGGCCTATGTACGTGCATCTCTCTTCTCCTTCTTCTATGGGTACAACTATTTTCTTTGTGGTTTCTTTGTTATCATAGGCCTCTCCTGATTGTGCCTCCCATTTAGGCATTCTGATCATGACTCTCTTGTCATCTATCTCATACTTCTTAAAATTTTCTGGGACCTCAAACAAAGATTCCTCCTCTTCTTGTGTGACTTCTTTCTTCTTCCTTTTCTTTCCTTCTTCCTTAGGGGTTACATGTGTGGCTAGCCTTACGTCTTTTGTAAGCTCTCCGTGCCTCTGGGGTTGAAATTCTACTTCATAGAAGTATTCTTCATCTGATGCAAAAGGTGGGTCCATAATGATTGACTCTAGATCGGAGTCACTTGCATCCTCAAATGCATCAGGGATAGGTTCGCACTCTTCTAACACTACCTCTCCCATGATTGGCTCTATGGAGAAGACTGAAATGTCATAGCCATCTTCATCACAGTGAGGTGTCCATTGTTCTTCATTGATGGCTACATCCATTGTTGCTAGGATTTCTGCCCAGCCATGGGGTTCAAATTCTTCATCAAGAAATACTACAGGTGCATAGGCTGGGTCTTGAATGGGTCTATGTGTTTCGTTTGCACCTATTTCTCTGGCCTTTTCTCTTTTCTCCTCTTCTACTGCCACTTTGCACATCCATAACTGGGTGTCTTCGTGCATCCATGAGGATCCTGATCCTATGGAATGCACAGATTCCGTATCATCTTTGGCTCTATGGATGGGATTCCATTGGATAGGAGGGACATCTCTATGAGAGTAATCTTTGAGATTCACTTTGGTCGTAACACCTAAGTGTTGTAGGTACAAAGAATTGGTTCCCCAGTCCTGTACCACTTGCAACTGTCGCATAAATGGTCTTCCCAAGATCATTTCATAGGCATGATTTTTGCTAAAATCACATATAGCAAATGTATGCTCGAACTCGACACCACACGTGGTGAGAGTTATTCCTTCTAACAACCCTAGGGGTCTCTCAATATGACCATCGGTCATCTGCAATTTCATTCTCATTGGCCTGAGTGCTGGCTTGCCCCAACGCTTCCATAGGGAAGTGGTGGCAATTGCAACTCCTACACCTGAGTCCAAAATTGCCTTGGTGGTGTACCCCTGGTAGGTAATGGGAAGATAGGTGTTCCCTTCTTCACCTTCACACATGTCTCCTATCTTATCCAAGGGTATCTCTGGCACTGTCCTATGTGATCCTACCTGGGAATGAGGTTTCACTATCGCTGGTACATGTTTGGCGACATGTTTCCATAATTCAGGTCTAACCTTGAGTAGCTCTTCTAACTTGAGATTGCACTGCACTTTAGTGTTTTTCACTACCTCTGTGCTCCTAGGTAAGACTGAGTCCTCATTTCGTACCATGACCGTGGGTGCTCTCATACAAGTAGACTTAGCTTCCCATGGGCCTGTGAAGTGGGGTAATTCTTCTAGAGAGTTAGACTCAAAGTCTAGTCTTTCCTGAGAGTGGGTGCTCTCCTGCTCCTCATAAATGGATGGGATGTCTTGTGGGAATTGGTCGTGTGCATCATCCACCAGTTCAATGGGAGGAGGTACTTCACTTTATTTAGCCCATTTTTCTTCTTGAATCTCTCGTAGGAATTCTGGTGTGAATCGATTTATAGAAGATGATGTGTCTAGCTCCGTAGAGTTAGGCACATAGGCTTCAGGCACATATGCTTCCTGGGCAGGAAGACCTGCTCTTTCACTTGCCTTCTCCTTATGTTGAGAGGCGGGTTCCTTTTCTGATTGTGCAATTAGCTTCTCTATTCTTTCTAACAATCCATCAAAGTGCAATTGTGTCTTTGCTGAACTAGAGATGTTAAAGAGGCGACTGGCTTCAAACATGGTCTGAGCCAATTCCACCATCTTAGCACAAATTTTGGTTCGTTCTAGCTCTAGTTCTGCTCTAGGGTAACACTTTTCATGATCAGTTACGTTTGGCCCTTCTTGGATTCTGGTCTGATATGCTTTAAGCATCATATTAAGGTCCTCGGGAGTGGGATCTGCTAGGACTGATCCTACTCTAGGGGGTGGTGGAATTAGGTGAGGCGGGTTGGAAGGTGGCGGGTCGGATGGAGTTGGGAATGGTGGAGGTAGGCTAGTGTGAGAGGGAGTTTGAGATGTGAGTTCAGTTATCCTGGCCTTTGTTTCTCTGAGGCTTTCCTCGAGTTCACTCATCTTTTTTTCCCATTGCCTTTTCATTCTTTCACGACTATCTCTCCAAGCTCTAGTCCTCTTCTTTGTCATGCTCTCCGTTTCACTAACATCTGGGCTCTTTTCCTGGCCTACACTTTGGTTTTGTTGCAGGGCTTGGGCTCTAGTGATTACTTGTACTGGTGTAGTGGAAGTCACACTCTCTGTGGAATCTACCACTAACCCAATAACGTTAATAGGAGTGATTTTTGGCATATTATTAGGATTCTTAGGGCAGTCTCGTAAAAGATGCTCCTTTCCACACTCTTGGCAAAAGCCCTGGATCGTCACTGATTGGGTTTGGGTAGGTGCGGGCATGGGGCAGTCACGAATGAGGTGATCTCCCTAACATCTGTAGCATGGTCCTCTAGGGAATGGGGGTCTTACTTGCCTAGGTTGAGGTCTAGGGCTGGGGTTTGCATACATGACGTTTGTGTAATCTGACTCCCAACTAGGTTCATTTGGCTCTTCACTGTAATAGGACTCACCATGTTCTGGAGACTGCATGTAGTAGGCATGGGGGCTGTCAATATGCGTCGAATCAAAGCTATGGTCACTCGGGTCACTTGCAAAAAGCAATGGTGTTACAGGGACTATAGCTCTATTCAGGTTCTCTTCTGTAGCTGCATATTTTACTAGGATCACATTAGCTGGGGTAGGGGGTTGTTGTGCTAACACAGGCTGAGGCCTTTGTTGGTTTTGGTACTGTGAAAGGTTGGTAGGTTTGTTGAGGCCTAGCATACTACTGCGGTGGGTACTGATTCTGGTATCTTCCCTGCTGAGGGTATGGTTGAGGGTAGGGTTGCCTAACCGCCTGCTTATTGTAGGGGCATCTTGCGCGGTGTGATTGGTGTACCTCCGTTCTATGGTGCAGTACTGGCTACTAGGATTTACTTGGGGTTGAGCCATAATGGGACATACATTCGCCATGTGGTCGCCACCACAAGTATAGCATCTTTTCACAGGGGCAAACCTTGGGATCTGTTTGCTAGTGACACCTAATTTTTGAGCTACTTTCTCTGCAAGTTCCTCAATTGATGTGGATTGCGTGGAAGAGAGGCTAGAGGCACTATCTGAATCTTTGTATATTTTGGATAGCTCTAACTCCTCCCCTAGGTTATCCTCAATGTCAATACACATGCACACACACTCTTCTATGGTCCGAGGGTCCTTCAAGTACACATAGGATCTCAACTTTGTACTTAGCAATCCATCCAAGAATAAAGCCACTTGCTTAGCTGGTGTGAGGAGCTCCGAAACAGGGCATCTTTCAAGATATTGCCTAAATCTTCTTCTTGCAAGTCTCACGGTTTCTTGAGGGGTTTGCTTGAAGCTGTGAATCAGCGAGGAGGTATTATGTCTTATGCCACTCTTAGAGAATTCAATAATGAAAGCCTCTAGGAGTTGGTCTATGCTCCTGAATTGTCTCTCATTCAACGGTTGAAACCACGTAAGGGCTGTGTTCCTAAGAGTTAGACCAAAGGCATTGTACTGCGTGAATAGATCCTCCACTTTTTCCGCTCTCAAGACTTGCCTAAACTCAGCCACATGATCGTATGGATCTCCAGTGCCATCAAAGTAGTTCTTCATGGACTTGACTAGCTGAGTCGGTCTCAAAGTCCTTGTGTGCTCTCTAGGTCGTGATAGAGGGAACTCATCCGCATGTCTTTGATTCCTGGGAGCTCTAAGTACCTCAGGTTCTACTCTATTTGTTTCCGTCCTCGTTCTTTCTCTGCCCCCTGGGTTGGCAAAGCTTACCTCAGGTCTATCTCTATGTCTGTCTCTTTGAGCTCCATGAGCATGGGACGTTCCAGCTCCCGGGTGGCCATAGGACACGTTCGATCTTGGTTGGGGGAAAACGAATTCACCTTTCCAAGTGTAAGCATGCCTATCATTTTGTGTCACCACAAAGATCCTCTCTGAAGCGTGATCTAAGTAGGTCACTCTGCCTGGGCTATCAGGATCCTTAAACTCATAGATCATGATTGTTCCTATATCAATTGGCCGATCAGATTTATACCTCCAAAAGGCTTCGTCAGTTTCTCGGTTCAGAAGCAGATCTATGCTCTTATTATGTTGGGGAATCCACTCTGGTGTGATAATCCTAGTGAGAACAGATTTGCATCGCGGGGTCCTCGGTTCTTCACCCATGTTTCCTTGCTCTAGGTCACCTAAGTCCGTTCCTGGGATCTCATTCCCAAATTCATCAGTCCTATCTGGATGACTGGTGACTACATATATTGTCCCTTCCTTGTCTAAGTATGCTCCGTTTTCGAACTTGACAGCTGGGCGCTCTAGTCCAATAGATTGGTCAGGACTCTTAATATGTACTATAGATCTTCCTAGGCCGTCCTCATAGATGCTAGCACCTAATCGGTTGGTCCTAAGGTATTCCAACTTCGTTTTGTAAGGGCCTTCTACCCTGTGCAAGTATGGCACTCCTGAACTTCCCGTAGGTCTGTCCATGCCTTGAGACATCTGTGATTCACTAGTCTCAGAGCTAGGGTAGTATGAGTGGTGACTCAACTGCTGGGCCCAAAACCTAGCAGTGTGGTTGACACTAGCCTCTGAAGACCTAAAACTTTGTCTATCTCTCCCTAGATGTCGCCCTGATCTAAGGTTCATAAGCCTAATTGAATAGCCCAAATTTGCCCAAGTACAACCTCGTTGCTGAGTTCTTTTGTATCAGTTACTGGATTCTTTTTAGTGGTTACCGTGTGTATGCTCTTGTCAGAAATCACGTCGTCAGGAATATTTGAGTATATTTTCACACTATAAGTTGATCGTTCCACGTTAGATTCTTTCCTTTAAGGTTATCGCATCACGAAGTGATTATGTTTAACCTTGAACTTGAGTGCATAGGTAGTCTTCCACTTGATTGATGCCTATCGTCGCCCTGGCTTACTCCTAGCACTTCCCGCACTTAGCCTAATCTACGAATTGACAAAGGGAGTTGAGAATATTCCGACCTTACTTGTTGATCCCTTGCTTTATGACGCTCAAGAACCCGGTTCTCAGAATCAAAAAGTAGTTAGTTGTTAATTGAATGATTGAATTGGGAAAATTAAAAAGGGCCTCTATACTATCAGAACCTTGTCCATCACAAGAACCCAGAAACGAGATTAAAAGGGCTTAACCAAAAGAACTTTTAACAGTATGTATGTATCTATATCTGTATGTATGTATGTATGTATGTATGTATAGATATATATATATATATATATATATATATATATATATATATATATATATATATATATATATATATATATATATATATATATATATATGTGTGTGTGTGTGTGTATGTGTGTGTGTATGTATGTATATATATATATATATATATATATATATATATATATATATATATATATATATATATATATATATATATATATATATATATATATATATATATATATATATATATATATATATATATACATGCACACATGACTTCTGTGCTAGTTTTTGACATTAGGGAAACCAACATATGCCTTCCTTGTAAACCCCTATCTAGATTTGTCTAGATCACTATTTAAGATCTACCTTGAGAGTGCAGGATTGGACATTGCCATCATCTTTGTACGTGCTATTAGTGGTGAATCTTTGGAGATTCTACTGTATTTGTTTTCTTCTTTGATATCATTATTATTTTTTCTTGCATAATTTCTTTCTTATATGGCACTCGAGATATTAGGTGTCTATTAATAGAAGATGATTATTTTTTGAGACTTCAAGTATATTTCTATTATCACCATAGTATGTGAGTGGTCTTCATCTACTTGTGTTGGTGCATCTCCTAATGTCATTAATACAACACGTCACAACCACTACTAAAGGGAAGCTTGGTGGAACGAATTATACACTTTAAGAGCTCAATGTTTTTGCAGTTTTTGACTCTTATGGGTTATTGGATAATGTCATGGCCCAATAGGGCTTGCTTAAGAGCTAATTGTGATGGAAGATCCATCAAATCCTTAAGTCACAATCTAGCTTGATCCGGATCTTCCTTGAGCTTGGAAGAGCTATAATGGACATGCATTATGTGCTATTTTCATGTGTCCATGATTTTGTGCTTACTATAGTCCAACAAAACTTTAAAGCATATGAGCTTTGGGGCATATTGTCTCACCAATATGAGAATAAGAATCACACTTGGATTCCAAAACTTGAGAATCAATTAGCAAATGAGAAGAACTCTGAGTTAGAGATGGTTGAAGACTTCGTCAAGAAAATCAAATATTTACAAGATAATGTGGCTAGTATAGCTATTTTGATAACACTTGAAAAAATTTCTCACATGTTTTTTCAAATTACTCTTGCAAAATATGATGTGCTTCCCTTAACACTAAGGTGATACCCTCGCTTCTTACCTTTGAAGAGTTTCATACAATCATTTTGGAAGAAGAAATACAATTAAAGACTATAAAGGTTTAAATGAAGAAGAATCCAAAGAAGAAGAAGTTGACTAGAAGCTATTTTTATTGCAATAAGAAGATCATGCCATTTAGTCCTATAGGAAGAAGTAATCCAATGAGAGAAATGGTAATCTCAAATCCACATGGAAAAATGGGGAGTCTAAAAATAACACACAACTTGAACTATGGTTGCCATAGAGCTGGTACATCTATAAGCCTCATGTGGATGAACTCCATCTCAATGGATGAGCACCAAGAAGGACTAATGTAGTTCCTTAATGCCTATATGGGAACCCAACCAAGTAGTGGTAGGAAACAACTCTAGACACGAGTAGACTTTGACATCAACATTTTGGCCACCTTGGATTTTCCATTCCTAAAGAGATGCAAAATACAAGATGGTAGAACATTTACCTACATTTTCCGATTTATTAGAACCATATGAAGCTTTCATGATGGACCAATAACAAAGGGATGCATTTACAAAAGCGATTAGCAATTGAGCTAAATCTCCTCTAGATTTGGTACATGCTCGTCTTTGTGGTAAAATGTCTACCCCTTCTTTGCAAGGATCTCTCTCCTTTTTTATTATCATGATTATAGTAGAAAGATGTAGATGTATTTTATTTGGAAGAAGAGTGATGCTTTTGATAAGTTTGAAATTATGGCACAAGATTTTTTAAAACAAAATAGGGATAAATTTGAAGAAGTTCTATATTGATCGAGGTTGATATAATTCAAAAACTACTACAATGCCTACAAAATCAAGAGGCAACTTAGCATAGTTGAAACACCTCAACAAAATGGCATTGGTGAGAAAATAAATAAACAGTAGTTGAAATGGTCTACTACATGTTAAAAGGACGAGATACGCGTGATTTATTTTGCGTAGAAGCAAATAATATGGCTATGTACATTTAGAATGGAAGATATGTAAAGGCACTCCAAGACATTACTCCTCAAGAACCAAACTCTAGTAAAACTTTACTCCTAGTTTATTAGTATTCCCATTTAATAAGATGCAATATTTTCTTATGACAATGATGGACAGCTTAAAAAGGTAATACACAGTGTTTGTGAATTACTTTACAGTACTATTTCATTGGATTTGTTACCAGAATTAAAATTCAATTATGATGTACCCTTGTTCTACATATGTGTATCATTTCACTCTTGATTTCTCATATATCTCGAGAGGTTCCGTTTTGTGTTCATATGAGAACCTTGTACCTTTGTTATATGGAGTCTTTTTAATTTCTCGAATTCATGTTTTTTCAATAAAAGAACAAGAGAGTTTTCTTCATAGTCTTGATATCTTTTATACAGAAAATGTACACTCATCTTTCCTATTTTCCTGATTTGATGTGTGTGTAAAGGTAAAAAGTTAGCGGCTCTTTTTGTGACTTTAATCTTTGTACAATATTCTCTAATTATGCTCCTCCACAGTGTTTACGCTAAGATTTTTATCAATGGAAAGCTTACAAAAACCTTTTGAACTAGAAAGATCTATTAGACAAGTTTGTCCTTTGCCCCTCTCCTTTTTCTATTTCTAGTACGAACGCTTCAGGTACTCTTTCGAACATCCCCAAATATCCCTTTCCAATTTATCTAAAAGCTTTTCTCATGGGACTAGTAAGGTGAGCAATGACAAAGAATTGTTTTCTTATGACCTCATTGATTGTCTTATTGTCTGTTCTCTAGCTAGTTGTTCAAAGTTTAAAGAATGAGGTGAACAATGACAAAGAATTGTTTTCTTATGACCTCATTGATTGTCTTATTGTCTGTTCTCTAGATAGTTGTTCTAAGTTTAAAGAAAATATCTTATAGAACCTTTTATAATGTCAAATTTTTTTTTATAAATGAAAGATGTGAACTATGAGAGGAAGGAAAGGTTTGTCGGATTTTGGAAAACCTAGGGTTTTAGGTATCTCTACATCAAAGATGGAATTTGGAAATTAGAAATTGCCCAAAAAATGTATTTATGTGGTCTGGCATATGATGCAATCCTTCACGTTGGATATTTGTCATGAACCATTTTATTGTCCCTAGTATTAATTATTTCCTTGCTTCATGAATGTTAAATTAAAAAAACTTCTTGCAAGTAATTACTTCAGCTAGAAGATTTCACTAGGTAGGGGTGATCATGTTAATAGAGTTCCCAAGGTGGCCTAGGATACTCGTTTCCTCTCCAAAAATGAGGGGGTTCGAATTTCCTAAAAAATTATATTCTCAAATTTTTAATCAAGTGGATATCAAGATATTTAAATTTTTATCACTTTGGGCCATGCATTTTCGAAAGGAAAATTTATCTTTTTACATTAAGGATCATACATAAAGGAAATGTCGGGACTTGTGGATTATTGTATGCTCCCCACAATGTTCTGTGTCTATCAAAAGCTACATTATCTATAGGATGTGATCTTCATGGATAAAACCAAAAGGAAACATTTTTACCTCTGGATTTGATGACTAACAAATCTTCTTGATGCAACTCTCTTTGTGCTGTGTTCAGATTGCTCATAGGGCTAGTCACAAGCCCTCCATCAAAGGTCATAAATTCTTCAAAGCTAGGCTTCAAGCATGTAAAGACCTTCATGGCCAACATGTTCCCTTCGAGCACATGGTTTCTCAAGAATTCTTGCATCTCTTGAATGGATGAAATCTCTCTCTCTCTCTCTCTCTAAACAAAGGGGAATTATTCCTTACATCGAAACTATTCTTAATTAGAGATTTATTCAACCACATTTCATTATAAAATTTATGTTCAAAGATCTCAAGCCTTTTAGACGAACCATCTAATGCATTATTTGGAAGCTCAACCAAAGATGGATTGTAAATTAGACTAGGGGAAAGATACAAATTCATATCTACTTCACAAGTCCCCATCATTATAAAATAACATGTTCTTTTATGAGTTCTGCTACACAAAGTTTTTTAGATTGGTTAAGCCCAAGCAATGGAAAATAGGGGATGGAAAATGTGCTACATGTTGTTAGCTAGAGGATCTTAAACATCAATTTTCTAATTGCAGAGTTGTCGGAATGTCTAGGGAAGTATGGCTAAAATATGTCTCAGAGGGTAGTAGGGCTCCAACATCTTAGCTCTCCATCTCTAAGCAACGTATTATATTTTAAATTTGAGTGTGTGTGAAAAATTCTATCGTAATAGAAAAACACTTTATTTTTTCTCCCATTTTGCTAAAGTAGCGTATAAGATCAAGCAATGTATAAGAAGATCAAGCAGTGTATAAGAAATCTAATAAGTCTTTCCTCCAAATGAATCGGACACAAAGATGGGTGGCACACGTGGTGACTACTCTTGGACAAATGGGCACTATCAGTGGCGAAATCAGAACTAAAGGCAGATATATGGGCACCATCTGTGGATAGATGGGGACCATAGTCTCCTCAGGCTCTACCTCCATACTTCCTATAGGCCTCCCTAGATCTGTTGTGCAGCATACCTCACCTCCTCATGGGCAAGACATGCAAGTGTTGGACCCCCCTTCTTTTCCAAAGCAGTGTGTCAACCTGACTTCTCAGCCACTATTGCAAAAAAGTCAACCAACAGTTGGAAACCCCAATTGATGACAACCTCCCTTGACTATCCCACGATGGAGGTAGCATAGGCATGCTAAAGCAACCGGTACAAAGCAAGTATGGGTACCAAAAGTTCAACTAGCATCAGCCATCTCCAGTAGTGCAGGTCACGAAGTGAAGACGAACCCGACTCAACCTCAACGTTCCAAAACACCTAGACATTATCCATCAATGAAAATTCGATAAGTCTGGGTACTAAAGAACTATTTCACAACTAAGCCCAATCCCACTCAAATGTGGGTGCCCATGGCCTATCTTATAGCTCAACAATGAAGCCATGTAATAAACACCCCTGTGAAATCACACCACTCACCGATCTTACTATCAACAGATTCATCCACTGTACCCCATCAAAGGAACCACATTCATTCACCAACTCTTAGAAAGTGTGTGCCAAAAAGCATCGAAAAACTTCCCTACACCCCTTTGTACAATATAACACCTCTTCAAGCTAACCTTTATCCTCCTAATAATTCACTGACACCTAAACCTTGTACAAATTGAACTTTACTAACTCGTCATCACCCATAATGACATCTCATGAAAAGCAATGTATGCATTATTCAGAGCATGTAGGAAGTTTGGTCTGCATTGGTTACTGAGAGACCATTACACAATTACCTCACAACACATGACTACATGGGTTACATATCCGTTATGGAAAGGGATTGCCATCTCACTTTATTGGGATCATAATGAATTTCCATGCTAATGTGTTATCCTTTTGTAGCAAATCCTTTACAACACACATTCAGATCAGAATGCAAGTTGAAGGCACCTCTAAGGCTGGCACCAGCACACTTCTTGTGGACTTTGAGAATCTATTGGTGAAGGCCCACCCTTGAATGAATATAATTTCAAGACTACATGAAGCCAATGCCTATTGACGATCCTCCCATCAGAAGGATAAAGAAATTACACAATAAATCACACTGGTTTCAGGGCTTAATAGGACTATTGGCCAATTCACAACATATTTATCATGCAATGCTATGCTTCAGTGGAGATACTTGGGGTAGATAGCAATTTTCTTCTCAGGATTTTGAGGCCCTTCAAAATTCAGAAGAGTTATGAACAATTTGGGCTAGGGCAAGATTTACAAAATATTTTAGGGATCCCCTTCCTAAACCTGACTTTTATCATTGTTTTTATTTTTTCACCACCCTACAAGCCCCTATCAAGAGGGAGTTACCAGGCACATTCATTTTTCCATCATTAGTTGTAGAACCACCATTCAAGAAGTTCTATCTCTTTGTAGATCTCATTAGAGTAGCACTCAAAATCCATGGTATGCATACACCATCCAAACGAGATAGGCTCATACCACAGCCAATGAAGAAAGGAAATGTTCTCAAATAGGGTGATATTTCAACTATAACACCTGATCTATCAAAATCATTACGAGTATGCATGCAACACTTTGCCTTTCCGACATAAGACTATATTATCCTAGCTCAAAAATGCATTTGGTTTGGATTATATTTGGCAGATACAGGACCCCAAACTATTGATCTTGCCAATTGGGTTCAAGAGCAATTGTATTTGGCACAACAAAGATGGGCACGGAAAAGAGTTATTCATGGCTATTGTGCAATCACTAGGATCGTGTATATGTGTTTAGTGTATGATATACCTATCATGCTCACCATGACTAGTGAAGAATTAAAGCAATTTAAAGGAGCTTCTAAGAAAGCCCGTAAGTCAACCAAGTCAAGGACAGGAAAGCATATGGAGGGTACAATCCCTTGCCTACAAGTACCAAAATTTCCATCACCTCAACCTTCCCCACAACAGTCTCCAACGAAGCCTCGAGTGATAGTACATCCTATTCGAATTTTCCTACCATGCCCCATCACAACTAAAGGTACTACTAGCACAACGATAACCTCGGAAGCCACCCATATCACTAACTCTCAGGCCACTACTACAGAAGTAAGGGAAGCCCCAAACAATATTGGTGCCGAGGCATTTACATTCCCAATACCCAACCTAGAGGTAGAACCTCTCAATACCACATTTGACCTTGAGATGCAAGACACATTTTCAAGCGAGTTTCAATTTTCAGAGGCATAGTGTTTTTCATAAGAACATGAACGATTGAGCTACCCTAGCTCTCCACTTGAATAAGGGCATGAACAAGTGGTATCAAGCCCAGGTGAGGATGACCAAACACTGATCGACAATTAAGATGAAGATGATGAGAGCCAACATATTCAAGACTTGCAAGCTGATGACCAACATGAACATGAGGAGCAACAAATTGGGACTCAAGGTGACACCGGTACAAGAGAATATGATATGTCAAATGCTACCGCATACACAATTGCCATTCAAAAGATGTATCAAAACATGCAAGCTATATGGGCGAGTAGACAGGTCTCAAAACAATAGAGTAAAGAAATTCTACAACAAGAGTTGGCAAGCAGAGGTTTTGAAGAATAGTTTTAAAATGCCTTCAATGAATTAGTCCAGGTAGTAGGCATGGTAAAAGCATTGCATTTCTTAAATATAAAGCCCCTGCCACAATTTGAGCCTAGATGTATCTCTTAATGTCAAGGCCAAGAGAATATATTTGTGTCCCAACTGACACCCAGTCCTCCCATCACCATGAAGAAGCATGAGTAGTTTCCAATTCGCCACTCCAAGCTGAAAGCATTATCATCGACTCTCCTCCATGACCTTTGACTTGATGGACATCACCTCTACCTCTGAAGGAACCCTCCAGTCACTTGTACATTCAAACTCCCTTGTACATCCTAGCACATCCTCTTTCGATCAACCCATCTCAAGTGCCATAGGAGAAGCCCTAGTTCATCCCATTTCAAATCCTTCCCTTGAACCCTCTAACCCCATTCCCATGAAGATAGTTCTCCCAAATCCCCCCAATCCTTTTCTCACCCCTCCCATTTCTTCCATTTTTTCCCCAACAACCCTTCTTCCCATTACTTTTTCACCAGTGACACGCCCAATCTGAGTTCATTACCACCCTCTTCTCCTCTACATCAATCAATCTTTGAACCTCACCATCTAACATATTTATCTATGTTAAAAAACCCTCTATTTATACCTACACTCCCACCCACAATCACTCCATTGTTCACCATTATTTCAATCGATCAAACATCTAGCCATATGGACATCTCACCATCGACCACACCAAAACTCACATCTACCACCATGTTACACACTCTCACATCCACACACGTTTCCATGATCATCAGAGCATCCACAATACCACACCCATTTCCCTTCCCCCCTACATTAGTTACTGCATAACCTTCATTGTTGATCACACCATCCCAATTTCCATCATCCACTATAGATAACACATTTCAGCAAATGTTTGCATGCATGCACCAAGTTCGAGAGGAATTTTCATCATTAGAACACAACTACCAAGCATTGCAAAAGACAACGACCCAATTGCATACCAACTTGACTTCACTAACAATCGAGAATGCTTCTCTAGTTGCACAACATCGGGAGCTCTGCAACATATATCAGTCCATGGATTTGGAGTTCGAATAGAAAACCAAAGAAGCTATCACTAAGGCCAAAGAATGTTTACAAGTCTAGATTGTCAGAAATGCCACTTCAACATGCAATATGGGACTCTTGAGAAGTCATCTCATAGTGAATAAAGAGGAAAATCAATGCCTACAGGAAAAAAATAGAGAAAATATGGAAGATGCCTTTGACAAACCTGACAAACCAATCAATCTGAGTTGCGCTAAGGCTATCCTATCAAAAACTATGCAGTTGTTGCTAGAAGTCCATGCATGCTTACTAGAGGATTATGAAAAACTAACAAAGGAATATTAGATGCTTAAAAATGACAATGCAACTCTCAGACTCTAAGCACTTGTTCAACCACCCACAATTCAAGAAGTTACACCACCAAAAATACTAGAGGAATTGACTACATTATGGGCGTGTGTGTTGGAGCTCCAAGCTCAAATACCAGATATGTCGGAGATTCCTCAACCACACTCCCCCCCCAAAAAAAATACCGGATGATGAAGAAACAATTAGCATCTTGATGGATGCTACTTTCAAAGAGGAATATGAACCCGAGCATGCCCTTGGTGGACGTGTGACTGAAGACGGCCAAGAGACATTTGAGCTTCCCACACCGGCATCGATAAAACCTATAGAGGAGCTGGATAAAACTCATTCAACGAGGGCCAAAGCTCAATTACATGCTATGCTAGTGATCAAGGAAAATATACTTCAATCTCCATATTTTGCAAAGTTAGCACCATGAAGGTACATATCTATCAATGAGCTTCAATACAAGCCATACTTTCTCTACATGGCTGAGTATAATTTGGTGATCAAGAAGGCCACGGGAAAGAGAGTTACACATGCCACACTATTCGAACCTGTTGATCTACCTCTAGCCACTCAACAAGGAAAACTTTCCCAACCTAATTGGTGTAAGGAATTACTATAGGCGTACCCCAAAATGATGTATAGATGGACCAAGGCTCCCCTGCACCTCAAGTATAACTCTTGTTATGGTCCAATACCCTGCCACCGCTCCAAGACTGTGTTTACTATCAAAGTACAAAACAATAAGCACTGCTTGGACTGGCTAAACTATCCATATTTAACACCACCACATGGTCCCCCTTAGTTGGATATATGATGGTGACAATATGGCACTGGCTCCCCCGGCTTCATCGCATGAGCAATGTTGCTGTGTACATGACCATAAAGATTTTGACATGATGCACACCACATTCAAAATCTTTAGACACATCAAACTTCCACAAGTGTCCACCCCAAGATTTTATCACAATAACAATTATCTCGTCTATGATATGAGTACAACACTGTTGCTCAGGATGTGCTATGCATGGCACTATAGGATTAAATATTTACTTGCATTTTATAAATTGAACTTCGAAGAGATGTTTACTATGGTTTTTGGGGAGTACCACTACAACGTGTTCATCAATAGACCAACCCATTTGTTACAACTCTTCTCTTGTGAACAACTGATGTATTTCACACATTATTGACTCCCACCACATGATGAAACTTAGGATGTAGAGTGGCAAAAAGTAGACATAGATCGAGCACAAGGTTGTCATATCACCGAACAAACACTGGCCCATGATCTCTTGCAAACATACATTACGAATGCCTTGCAATAAGGATCTGTCGGGGATGAGAGACATGAGAGGGAGGGGGTGTTGCAAGTGCAATCGATAGTGCTAAATGAGCTTGTAAGAGGTATTTGTGTGTAATAGAGTGCGATTCTCACCTTCCATTGTGTCTCTCTTGTCTCTATCATGTGTGTGTGCACTTGTGTGCTTCTCACCTTCACCTTCATGCACATCATTTTTTTTCACAATCTTCATATCACCCTATCTCTGCCGTAGATTTCGAATTAAGGTGGTGGAGTTTCTTGATGTGGTGCTTACCTTTGTCTAGAACAACACTAAGTATTAATAGTTAAGAAATAATAGTTTACTTCAATGCATAAATATAAAAAGAACTAATAGCTGATACTTAATAGTAATAATAGTTGAGTACTATTAATTAAGTATTAATAGATAATTTGTAATAAATGGAAACAATCATTAAAAGAGTACCTTCTTATATTTTTTTTGGAAAAATATTATATTCTCAATTTTCTTTAAAATAATATTAGAAATTTATCTCTTACAATCACTCACACAAAAAATTGTGTAAGAAAGTAGTTACTAAGAGAACATAGGAGCAATAGTAGCAAATGTAACAAATATAGTAGAATTTCAAAAGTTTTTTATTAACAACAAGTACAAAGATGATGGGGTTGTCCACTCCTACACTCTCAAGGTAGAGCTTAAATGGTTGGTGATCTAGACAATTATAGATGGCGAGCTACAAGGTAGAGCTATGCTAGCTCAATTCCATATCTGGTTAGTGCAAAAATCATGTATATGTAGGCTAATGGAGAGGTGTAAACTTCCATGAATGGTTGGACATGGGTGGTAGAATGTGGGCTACTACCACCTATGTAATCCCCATATGTGGCTTACATTGGTTCAATGGACCTAACAAATATAAATGATTTTTGAGTTTGATAAGGAATATTCCTTGGACTATTCTCTTTATCATTGCTTGGGATGAGCCCTAGGACCCCTTCCAGGGGGGGACTATTGGCCCCCTTGGGACACCCCCTAGGGGGAACCACTGGCTCCCCTGGATCTCTAGATTTGGGCTGCTCATCATTCCCTTTGACCCCACAATTGGGGACCCTTATAACTCCCTTTCCTTACAATACTTTAGATTGTCCAATTAGATGTTCATCCAATATGCAAGTTGGAATTTCTATCAATTGGTTAATGCACGATTGGCTTCTCCTCATAATGGGGGCCTTAAAAAATGTGCATTATAGCATGCAATCATAAGGATTATATATTGTTCATGTACTAACACCCTCCTCTCAATGTTTATTGAATGATAAATCAAGTAGGGTTGAGTCCTATGCCCATTTGTTGAAGATGCCTATTGTGTTACTCTATCCCAAGTGCTTCAATGATTATGAGCACAACTTTCCTCTATTAGATAATATCCTAGCTCCACAATGTCATCTTCAATTATATACGAGCATAATGGTATTGTACTTCTATATGCTTGGTTTGAGTATGAAATATTGGGTTCTTTGCAATGGCCATACAAAATTGGTTATCAAAATTAAGTATATTTGTCATTTGTGATGGAAAGCCTAGATCTACAAGAATTCTCTTCAATCATTCTACCTCACAAGAGGCTAAGAAAGATGTTTTCTACTCTACTTCAGTGGAAGAGACTACAAGACTTGGTTCTTTCCTACTCACTGAAGAAACTAGTTCTTAATCAAGTGAGAAAATATACATAGAAACTTATTTTATATAATAAACTTAATCTCTAGCCCAATTCGAATCACAATACCCTTGAAGCATGCCACTTCTGGTAAAAATAATACAAAAATCCAAGGTTCCTATAATGTACCTTAGAGAACCTGCATTCCAATGGCTCTCTTTTGGTTTTTTAGAGAACCTGCATTCCAATGGCTCTCTTTTGGTTTTTTAGAGAACCTGCTCAATACTAGAATAACATAGAAAATATCTATTCTAGATTTGCATGCCTCGATTCCAATGTCTCTCTTTTGGTTTTTTAGAGATCCTGCTCAATACTCGAGTAACATAGCGAATATCTATTCTAGTGTTGCAAAATAAGATAAGACTCCCAATAAGTTTTGTGTACTTCTTACATCTACTTCTAGTGTATTATACTCTGTTCAAATTTTAAGATTTACCTGCATAGTTGTGCAAATGGCTTTCACGTCCATCATCCCAAAATCTTCAAGGATTTCTGTAGCGTATTTCATTTGTGATATGTAAATCCCACCATCCTTTTCCCATACTTCAATGCCAAGTCAATAATGGTATAGCCTTGGATCTTGCATGTCAAACTCATTGCTGAAGCTAGCATTAGTTTATTTGACAAAATCTGCATGATCTCTTATAACAATCAAATTGTATACACACAAGGTTGACATCATGGGCTTGTTATCTTTTCTCATAACATACAAATTTGTATCAAAACTTCTTCTTTAAAATCTAGGTTTTGGAGAAATTGTCAATTTATTGGTACCAAGATCTTGGAGGTTGCTTAAGGCCATTTTAATGCCTTCTTGGCGGTTAAGATACATACAAGTGATCCTTTAGATATCCATTCAGAAATCTTGATTTTACATCCTTGTGGAATATAGTCCACCTCTATTGTGTAGCAAATGAAACTATTGTGTAAATTGTAGTCATTCAAGCTATTCATGCAAATGCCTCTTGGACATCAAATCCTTCCATGCCGAGCTTTATATTTATTGAAAGGATCTTATGCTTTGCATTTTTCTTTCCAAATCCACTTAGTTCTAATTACCTTCTTCTTTGTTGATAAATCAACCGACTCCCAAGTGTCATTATTTAGTGTGCTATCATACTCAACCTTCATTTCCCCCCTCCACTTAATGATTTGATTGCTAAATTCATTGCTCTATGTATAGTGCATCATTTTAAGTGATTCCACTTGGAATCATTAGCTTACTAAGTTAATTAGATATATCTAAAAGGAATTTTTCTAATTCCTACTGTACTAGAAGCACTGAGCATAACAAGAAGTAAATGTGTGAACAGAAATAGAAGGTTTTCATTGACACTTCAACTTGGAAGTAGTCTGCTTTGATTCAATCATTTCTCACATCATTTCCAAAGTACATAGACAATTAAGTAAAACTACCTTGTGACTTGGAAGAGGAGTTTCCAAGCCTCACTAAGGAGGATCCTAATTAGATTGAAGACATCAACTCAAATGATGAGGACATCATCAACTTAGAAGAATTCAAGGCATGGAAGTCCAAAGGCAAAGTCAAGATGATGAAATTGGAGGATATACCTGAATCATCCAACCAAGCAATCAGAAGATCACAAAGGGAGAGCAAGAAGCCAATCAGATATGGGTATGACACTTCCTTAGGAACTAAGCACTCTATTTATCTTGCAAAAGACTTGTCATATGAAGAGCCATCATCATATGAAGAAGCAACGACAAAAGTAGAATGGAAGGAAGCTATGGATGAGGAAATTGATACTTTGGAACTAGTACCAAAGAAGGAGTTTATGAAGGTAATTGGTTCTAGATGGATCTACTTTGGAAGCTTTCATAGAATGATACTTTGGAACTAGTACTAAAGAAGGAGTTTATGAAGGTAGTTGGTTCTAGATGGATCTATAAGATCAAAAAGAATTCTGATGGATCAATAAGCAGGTAAAAAGCTAGACTTGTGGCTAAGGGTTTTGCACAAACCCAAGGAGTTGATTATGAAGAAACCTTCTCACCTGTGGCCAAAATGTCAACCATTAGGGTATTGGTCAGTGTGGCTGCATCAAAGAATTGGAACATGTATCAAGTGGATGTAAAAAATGCATTTCTAAATGGATGGATTTTAGAGGAGGTGTATATGTCTCAACCTCTTGGCTATGAGGAACCAAGCAAGATAACATATGTATGTAAATTGAACAAAGCTCTTTATGGATTGAAGTTTTGAACCGCTTGAATCTCCATGAACATCTTCAAAACTTGCACATGTTTTATGACTAACAGAAAGCTTTTCTTTACCTTTCATGGATGTATTTGATGAATTTGATGGACTAAAATTTCCACATAATCTTCCACTCCATGGATTTGAGTTGGAACTATTGCTTGGCGATGCATCTAGTCCACTCAAAGCTTGAGATTTTGCAGTTGATTTTTCAACATTTTCTTTGTCATTTGTTTCAAGATTCATTCCTTCTTTGACATCTATATAGAAGCTTAACATTTCATCAAATACCATCTCTGCTCATCTTCACCTGTCGTGTGAGTGGGTTATAACATTTATATCCCTTTTTCTCAAGGGAGTATCCAATGAAGACACACTTTTCTGCTTTTGGATTATGCTTTGTCCTCAATTCATCTGGAACATGTACATATGCAATACAACAAAAAACTTTCAGATGTGATAAGTTTGGCTTTTTACTTGTAAACTTCTCTTCAGGTATAACTTGATGTACAATAGTAGTCGAAGTTCTATTCATGATGTATACAGTAGTATGAACAACTTCTGCCCAATAATAATGAGGCATATTCTTCTTAGCCATCAAGGCTCTTGCTATTTTTACAAGGTGTCTATTTTTGTGTTCAATAACGCCATTCTATTGTGGTGTGTACCTGCATGAAAATTGACACCGAATTCCATGATTTTTTAGAAAATTGTTGAACTCATTTGACATGTATTCACCTCCTCCATTAGATCTTAATGTGTGAATATACTTCCCTGTCTGCTTTTCCACCATAACTTTAAAAATCTAGAAGTAAGTGAACACCTCACTCTTCTCTTTCACGAAATATACCCACACTTTTTGTGTATGATCATCAATGAAACTAACATAAAACTTGCAACCGCCCATAGATGTGGTCTTTGTAGGACCCCAAACATCTGTATCTACTGTTTCTAGTATGTTCTCACTAAGATGCTTGTCATGTGGAAATGATGCTCTTGACTGTTTTCCAAATTGACATGCTCCACATACCTTTTGCATCTCTGCAACCTTGAAATTCAGTAGTCCATGGACAATCTCCTTTGACTGCATCAATTTCAGCATTTCCAAGTTTGCATGTCCAATCCGTTTGTCCTAGATCTCTATATCAACAATGATTCTTGCACCTTTTGCAAACATGCTGCATTCATTTCAAGAATTTTCACATTTAAGGTGAACATCCTACCCACTTTGTTTCCATTGGCAATCAATCTTCCATCCCGTTTGTATTCTTCTACATATAATCCATCAACATTGAACCTGACTTGTAATCCCTGGTCAACCATTTGTCCAACAGAAACTAGATCCTTTGTTATATTTGGAACATGCAGCACATCAACAAGATGTTTTACCTTCCCGTCCTCCATAGACAATGCTATGTTTCTTGTATGCTCGATAGGGTGTGATGCATTATCACCTATTTCAACATATCTAGGAAGTGGCAATTTTTGCAACCATTCCGCATGATTGGTCATTTGATTGAAGCACCTGAATCAACGTACCAGAAATGATCATTCCATTTTGAAACATCAGTAGACATCGTAGTCATCATGTGATGTTGAACCATGAATAGCTTCTCGTAATCATCTGCACTTTGTGGATGCATAGTTGTTTTGTTGCCTTCAGCTATTTTGATTCTTCAACCTACAATCACGTTGAAAGTTTCCAAGTTTACCACAATTCCAACATCCTTTACTGTCATTACTTGAATCATTTCTTTGGAAATTTTTGCGACCTCTTTGGCTCCCCCTGCCTCAAAACTATCCTCTTCCTCCTACATGAATATATTGTTGACCTTGGTCTTGGTTACTGTTTCCCCTTCCATTTCCAAAACCTCTACCTTTGTCTCTTCCTTTGCCAGAGTAGAATACCTACTCATAAATGGGATTTCCTTGGGAGTTTCAATCCTCACTAAGATTCTTTTCTTCAATAATCAGCATGGATACCAAATTAGCAAAATATGGAATATTTTCTCTAGTCTGTATAGAAGTTCTGAACTGCTTATATGCAACTTCTAAACCACGAAGGCACACTTCCACCTTATCATCATCAAATACATTCATGCCAATAGATGCAAGTGACTCACATTTGCTTTTGATTTTCAGGGTGTAGTCACTTACCAACATGCCCTTCTTCTCCAATGTATGCAACTCATTTCTTGGGTTGCAATTTTCTTGCCTTTGTATTGGTCTCATACAATGTGACCAAACTATTCCAAGCCTCTTCCACAGTCTTGGCATCCTGTACTGTTGGTGCAAGTCAACTGCCAATTGGTGTTTTGGATAAAGACTTGAAGTCAAAGGAAGAAGAAAAGATAAAAAAATGAAGATTAAAGATAGAACATATTCAGGAAATGAAGACTTGTATACATATGTACATTAAACTATAGTAAGCTCACCTATACCTTTGTTTTAGTCATGAGCTTGTACATATATGCCAATCTATACAAATAAAAAGTCAAGGCAAGTATGAGAGAGCATGAGATATGAAGAATTAGAAGTTAGAAGAGTCATTAGACACTTTTGAAGTGAAGTAGAACTCTCTCATCATTCAGATGTAAAAAATTCTCAGAGGTGAAGAAATATTGCACCCGATCTTTTGCTGAGTACTCCTTTTGTGTTTAATCTTTTGTGAAATGCTTTTGTACAATTCTAAGTCTACAGTTTATTGACCTCTATACAAGTTTTCAGATCCTAATTGTAATCAAGCTGAGAGAATTGAGAGTAGGAACATTTACATGTGTAAATGTGAAGAAGTGAAGTTGCAACAAGCACAAAATGCGATGCTAATGTTTTGGTCAATTCTCCTTTCATAGTGTAAAGTTTTGAGCAAGCAAGCCCTCTTTCTTTAAATTGGAAGCCAAGCTACCTATGGCTAAAAGCATTTGAATAAATAGGTTGTAATTTGGGAGAACTATGTGTTAAAAGTTACAGGTGTCAAAGTTGACTATAGAGAAGTACACATTTAGACATAGGTGAATTGTTTAGATCATTTCTCAAGATCTACTGAGTTGTTTGAGATGATTTAACTTGACAAAGGCTTGTAAACATTAGCCAACACCTTGTGCAAAGTTTTATAAAAAACTTTACACATTTGATCAGTCAATGAGTGAGCTACTACGCAATCAAAATATGATGCTATCGTGAAAAATGTAGATTGGTCTTTATGTTAATTGCATCTTGCCAAGAAGGCCATTGGCACTAAGTGGGTATACGAGCTGATACATAAGCTTGATGGAAGAGTTGACAAGTATATGGCTAGGCTTTTTGCAAAGGGTTATGCTCAAGAAAGAGGCATTGATTTTGATCAGGCCTTTGCTCCTACATGCTGAACGACTATTGTTCCTAGCATTTGTGCACTTGTATCTCATCATGGTTGGAATGTACATCAATTGGACAATAAAAATGCTTTCTGAATGGTGACTTTCATGAAGAAGTGTATGTTTTTTAGACCAATGGCTTTGTGAAGAAAGGGCATGAAAATGAGGTGTGCACGTTGAAAAAAGCACCATATGGTTTGAACTAAGCACCACATGCTTGGTATGAAAAAATACATGCCTATCTGATTGCACATGGTTTTGAGAACAGTCCAATTGAGAGCACCATATATGTTAAGCATGAAAATGATGTGCTTCTAATAATTTTTGTCTATGTTGATGACATGCTGCTCACTGGTCCTCTTTGAGAAGCATATTTCTGATTTTTAAGGCTGATTTGCATGCCTCATTTGAGATGTCATATTTGGGGCACTTGCATCATTATTTGGGCATTCTATTTATGCAAGTTGATGGTGGAATTGCTTTGTGTCAAACAAAATACATTGACACATTGTTGCAACATCTTGGCCTTGAAGACTACAATGCTATGGCCAATCCTATGGAGATAAGTTTAGGGTTAGATCTTCATGAGGTTGGGGATGCATTTGATGATATTGTCTATCAGTAGGGTATTGGATGCTTGATTTACTTATGCATTACTAGGCTAGATGTTAAGTTTTTTGTCTCATAGATGAGCAGGTTTATGCGTTTCCCATGTGTCAAGTATTGGCAGGCAGTTAAGCACATCTTTCACTACTTGAGTGGTAGCCAGCTACTTGGATTGCTTTATCCCAAGAAGGGATCACTATGGCCTGATTTACATGCTTCTTTTGAGTTTAACTGGGTTGGTTTCTATGAAACTTGTGTGGCTAATAGTGGCTTTTGCTTCATGCTGAGTAGATCATGTATATCTTGGTTGAGCAAGAAGCAGCCTATTGTGGCCACTTCTAGTTGTGAGGCTGAGTATAGGGCAGCTTTCACAACTATTGAGTGTGTAAGGCTCAGAAACCTTATGGCTAATTTTGGTGTTGGTCAATCTTTTGCCACCACCATCTTCACTAATCGTCAGAGTGCATTGATAGTTGCAAGGAACCCTATGTTCCATGCTCCCACTAAGGAAATTGAGGTGCACTATCATTATGTTAGGGAGAGCTTCTCTACTATGGAGATCAGTTTGGCATATGTGACCACAAAGGAGAACATTGCAGACCTTTTCACAAAGGCTCTATCTAGGGAGAAGTTTGAAGCTTTCTACAAAGCTTTGGGCTTACTTACTTTTGTGGATCGATTCCACATAGCTTGGCACTTCCTTATACATGAGTGCAAGCTCCTTGTTCACCTCATCACTTCTAGGGGGGATTTGTTGATATATTTAGGTGGTGATATGTGTGAACACACTAGGACCACTGGGGTACTTTTTTCCCTTTTTAGGAGGTTTGTTTGCCTCGACTTCTATATATGCCTATAGCCCTAACAAGTTACTTATCTTTGTACATTCTCTTGGTGATACATTCAGTATTGTGTCTTGTGCTCCAAACATCTTCTTCTTCCTTTTGTTGTTGGCATGCTTCTAGAGACTTCAATCTCCAACATACACAAACACATGCACACACACACACACACAAATATTGATGGAGAGGTTTCACCTTGTGCGAATGGCTAGACTTGGGTAGTTCAACATGGGCAACCATTGCCCATGTTATCCCCATGCACAGATGTGAGATAACAAATATGAATGGCTTAGAAGTCCAAAAGGGATGAATGTTCCTTTTACAATTGGGTTGGGGCCAAGATGGTCATCAGCTCCTTGGTACCCCTGATTGTGATTGCTCATTGTTTTCCCAAACTTCACAATTGGGACCGCTTGCAAGTTCCTTTCCTTACAAAACATTATTTTGGTCGGATTTGACCTTTATTTGATCCCCATCATCTAGGAAATGCATGACAATGGAGACGTTAAAAATATTGCAATACAATATGCAAATTTGAGGGATAAAAAGTGATGCTGTCATGGGATTTTGAAGATTTTTTATTTGGATAATCATACAAGTATCTTACGTGATAGTCTTTTAAATCCCATCCTTATTTCATACAAACTCCAGGAATAACATGCTTCTACAGTAAGAAAGAGGTGAGGGAACTCCGTGCAAGTTTGGAGCTCATTTCTCAATCCTTGTTTAGGAGTTGCTTCCCCATCACTTAAGGGATTGCTTATATCTTCACGAACCCATGCATGTATAGTAAAATTATCCTGGAAAATTCCACGAGAAGTTTTACACTTTTTCACAGATGGGCACTTTAGAGCTTGAGCAATCTCAAGGAAGTGGTGAAATGCTTGTATAGTCATGCATGAATGTCTATCCTTGTCATAGTCTATAGATTAAAACATATAAGATATTTTGAGTGGCAGCCTAGTGGAGATCAACTCAACTATGTTGAGATAGATCCATTTTTGCAATAGCGTGTATTTGAGAGATTGAGGTTTGAAACTATTAGTATCAATAGGATGGGAGGGATGTGGTTAAGTTATGGTTCCTATTAGAAAGAATAATAGCACTCGATATCAAAATCTATACCTCCTTTATATAATACAAGAGAAGTGAAAAACATTATAAATAGAATGATTCATTATTGACTTCACCATAAGTGGAGAAAAGGGAAATTAGTGGGTAGATAATCACATGATTAGGGGTTCCTAAGGATGTAAACATATTACCCTCTTGATTTGACTTTGTATATGTACAAATCTCTATTAATGTCGATTATTGTAGAAGGATAGAGAGACCAATGGCTTAGGGTCCTTCTATCTTAGTATATCTCATGTTGCACAAAAAGGCAAGGGGGAAATTCCTCAAAGGCCCCTTTAGGAATGAGGGATGGATGAATTACTTGCACTACCTACCAATAATGTATTATGTAAAATAAAGAAAATAAAAGCTAATCATATGGAACATGACAAACCACAGAAAGACATAAGTTGTAATATAAAGAATAGGGTGGTAAGGTAGTGTAAAGGAGAAGCTTCTAGGCGTGATGAAACGTAGTTTCATTGGATGCTTTGTACTTTGGGGCCATCAAGCCCTTCACCATCCAAAAGGCAAACATAATCAATTACCTAGATAAGTGCAAACATTTCTAATAATCCTTTAGTGGAAGGCACAACAAAGAGCCACATACCTTGGATGGACATCTCACAAGAACGGTCTCTCAATGTTTGCATTCTCATTTTCTCAACAAAGAAACAAATGGGGTAGGTCAATATATATGTGGCTATACATAAAGCAGATCATACAAAACTAGGGACCATGTACTGAAAGTAAGAGCCAGCAACAAGGTTTAGCCATATCCAAAAAGTGAAGCTAGAGACATCCCTCATGATGGAAGAATCTTCCCACATTTTTGTAGTGGTTTCCAAAACCATGTATTGATGATCATTGAGAAATATTTTGACAATCAAGAATGTGGGCTTTAACAAGCTATCGACATCAAGCTTTATCCAAACTATGGCATTTTTTGTTTCTAGATAGCCCTTGATGGGAATATCATCAATGAAAGGCATAAGAGTGTGTGGAATAAAATCGTTCAATACCAGATTCATTAGCTTCATCATATGAGCAACAGAATTGGTTGCACTTTGAGGTAGCATACTTATTCTAACCAAACGAAGACGTGTTTTGATAGTGGCTATATCTCTTTTTTCCATTGCCAGTCAGAATTGGTCAGAGCCAAAATAGAGATCTCTCATCAAGTAAATGGAATTCCCTGCAAATGCTTCCGCAAATTCATCAACAATTGGTTGAGCATCAAATTTTTGATAATTACTTTGTTGACTGGTTGAAGATCTTGGATGAACTGAAGTTTCACATTCTTCTTTGGCATAGTGAATTAGCAGTTTGAATAAGGAGCAGATGAGGATTCAAGAATATGCATATTTATCTTTTGTTTAAGAAATTGCATCAATTCAGGAAGATGAGCTTTAGGCACACGAATAGGTCGCAAGTTCCAAGGGATATGTGGAATTGTGAAAATGATCATTGGAGAAATAATCCTAGGATTTGCACAACCTATTTCAAAGGGCTCTACAGAGAAAGCTTTTCCATGATCTTGTATGATCTTCAAAAAATGATCTTTTTCTCTAGAAAGAAGAAAGCCACTCAAATGTATTTTGACTAGTTTTATTGTTTCTTCAATAAATTCATTTCCAATTTTTGATGGATCTCGAAGAATTGGTTCATGACTTACTATTTTAATGATTTTATTACTAAGTTTGGGAAATGGTTGTGCTATTGGCTTCACTTTCTTGTTTAATATATTGTATTTTGTTTCAACCAAAACATCATATGTTTGGTTCAATTTTGTGCACTTATCAATATGGAGAGCATACTCTTGGATTAGAGCATACTCATCAAGGGAAGAAAGAAGAATATGGAAATTAGAATTATTTTGATGAAATAATTCTAACTCCTTGAGAGTAGAGAAAAAATGAGATGTCTCTATCACATGCTCAATGTCCTTATCTGGTAACACGTATCATTTAGCGTTTAGGTAATTTTCATGGTTTTTAATAATGCTTGTAGGAAATTTTATAGTATGCATTTAATCTTGACAAAGAAAAATAAACAAAAAATCTTTTAGTATTTTGTACAAGGTTTTGTTTAACATCAATCCAAGATCCACAGTTATCAAGCCCAATAGTGGAGCATACTTGAAATCCTATTCCATATGCATCAAAGGAATTTTCCTCAATGACCATCGATTTCATGCAGTGATCTATGCAAATTGTCATAAACTGCATATACTTCAAGCTATCGTGAGAATGAATCCTTGCAAACGCACTACCATTATTGAATGGGTTATTATTCCTCAATTTTTTCTTCTCCTTTCTCTTCATTCAAAGGTTTCCTTTCTATTTTATCCACAATTTGTTTTACCTTTCCTTTATTAGGACTCTTCCTCTTTTGTTCCTATTTCTTAGTCTCTTGCCTAGGCTTTGGTTTTGTAGGTTCATTTATTGGTTCATTATTCTTAGTTTCTTTCCTTGACCTGATAGTTCGTTTAGCTTGAGCCTCATTCTCTTCATCTCTCTTCATTTTCTCATCAATAGTTATCTCATGAGCATAGATGGAGAACATATCTATAGGCTCATTCCAATACGTCTTTGCACAAATATCTGAACTCGAGGCATATAAAGTTTTAGCTGACAACTTATCTCTACTTGAAAAATGATACACACGAGTCCAAAACTCACTGTCTTGATCATCATCATCAAGTCTAAATGCATAAGTATTTTGGCTTGTTGAAGCCTCATAATTTTTTTTAAAACCCCTTTTCCAAAATTTCAATTCTCTTGGTCACATAGTCATAGATTTCATGATCTATTTCAGTAAACGAATTCCTATCCTTGACTTCCTTAGATAGATTGCATGTCTAGTGTGGATGATCAAACTCATCACACGAGCTGCATCTGCAAGGCTGATTATAAGGTCCTCTTCCTTGCTCTAGAGGCCTAGGATATTGTTCTTGCTCTCTCGGTTTAGAATCTTGAATTGTTTTCAAGGTTTCTATCTGAGTCACTAAAGTTTCAATGTGTTTTACTATTGAATCTATTTTGGTTTCTAACAATGTCATTTGTGGATTCTCTCTCCGTAATAAGGTATGTTCAACTTCAATCTTAGGTTGATTCTATCATTCATTCTAGGGGCTTGGCTTAAATTTTGTTCTTGTCTTTGAGCTATTCTATGAATACTTACATGCACATTCTCCCAAGTTTCAGTAAGACTGCTTGTAGTTGTTTTGTCCTATAACATTGGCTCTAATTTTTGTCCTTGAGGCATATCAAGCATTCCTCGGAAATTATGAAGCTTATCTGGTTCTAAAGCTCTATGATCTATTTCAAGCAATTGATTGAATTTGACTTCGAACTCAGTTAAGTACTACATTATATGTTTATCAGATCGAGATGTATCTACCCATCCAAAAAACATGGCCCTATTATTTTTGCTATAATACTCATGAGAGAACTTTGCAAGGAGTTGGGTCTTAAAATTTGCCCAATTCATGTTTGGGATAACTACCCTAAGCTGAATGCATTCCCTAGTAAAGCCATGTAGGATACGAATGAATGTATATTTCTTTTGAGCTTTTGGCAATCCATACTGTTGAGTGATCTGCTCATAGTACCTAAGATAGGATGTAGCATTCATTCCATTAAATTCCCCTCTTTCTGTTTTAATTGGATCTATTAGTTTTTAAATTCTTTGTTCCTCAAACTATGATGTCATGTTGTTTAATTTTAAGTCAAATATAATTGATAGAACGAAAATGTAAGAATATAGTTCGTGAAGAATCCTTTCTACCTCCTCCTCTCATGAAATATCCATTTTGTGTTCTTGCTATGCACGTATGCAAAAGTAGAAAAATAAGTAAAATAATATGCAAATATATGTATGTGCAAAGATTCCTTTTATATGATTATAGATAAAACAAACATGAACTTAAAGTATGTATACTTTACTTTGCTTGTAGTCAAGGTTCAACATGTGTGCATATGTGATTTTTGATACATTTTTGGTTTGTCAAAACCTAAATACAAGAAACTCTAAGTATATGTTGTGTGTGCAAATATAACTCCTTCTTGTTGTATCATGGAAAGGGTAAAAGTGAGGAATTTTCATCACTTGTAAGACTCAGTGGGGGCACTCAAGTCAAGCCGACTAGCCTTCAACACCAAGGCCTTCTTATGATTGCAGTCTAGTAGCTACTTAAGGGATGATGAAGCTTCTACATTACTCGAAACGAGTGTGGAAATGCTTATGCAACATGAAGGTATTTTAGATGAGGTTCAATGTCAGAATGAAGGGCTGGATTGATGGATCAAGTCAATCATCAGTGGTCCAAGTGACGACATATATTGCAGGATGCTTCTGGGGAAACTCAAATGATGAATAGAAACTCATAGGTGGTTAGTATCTCAATTAGGAAACCTTATCAAACTTATTGTATGCTCAAGAGCTTATGGGTAATAATTAAGTAATTTAACTAAGTTCGTGGGAGGCCTAATGTTGTGCCATTGGAAGCAAATAGTCAAAAATTAGAGGATCGATAGTTTCTTCTTCTACAGAAATATTATGAGATAGACGTGTATTTTGTTCTAGAGGGAAAAAATAGGTAGAAAGAAAAATATAGATTTTTTTTTATCGACAGGAATATTACTAGATTGATGTGAAACTTTTCTAGAAAATGAACTTATGTCCATTAATGAACTCTAAAAATGAATCTAAACGAGTACCGAACATAAAGTTCTATACAAAATATATGATCAACTAGAAGCTATCATAGGACTTCCAAGTTTTAATGAACGAAATCCATGTAAATGGGAAGGATGGATGGAAACTCTAGCGTCTGTAGCCCACTGATAGCAAATACTCATTCTCTATTCACCTTCTTGTAGACTTTATACTTGATTTGTAATATCTCAAAACTCTAATGTTGCGCAGCAGAAAATCATCATAAATACAAAACAATATAAGCATATTTTATAAAAAACAAATAAAAACACATTTATCTATTACTACTTTCCTAATTTTTCTCTTATTATCACGTCAACAATAGTCATTTACCATATCCCCTCTTTTTCCATCTTTATGTGAGCACATGAAGATATGAATAATGAAACAATAACACATAAAGATGATTGCATATAGCACACTCAATAAGTGAATGGATAGGAGATAAACACAACCGCTCAAATGCTTACTTCATGCGACACTCAAAGTACACTTTCATTTACAATGAAGCGCAAGGAACTCGCAAACATATGGGAGAGGGAAGAGGGGAAGCATACTTGTTTATATTTGAGTCTAAAGAGTATGCCATGCTCCATGAAAAGAACTTGTAGAATTAGCACTACAATTATCAATAATGACATTAGGGAGCAATCAAACACCAATTTTAGAAGAATAAGATATTGCCATGGAAATATGGAGGCACAATTTATGAAGCCACACCGCTCACAATTCTATACTTAATAATCAATGCACACAAATAATTTGTGCTTTTATATAGTAATATGTATACATCTAACTATACATATATAAATATGTATATATTTTTTTTAGTGATAATAAATTTCACATCTATATATAGTCGTGCATAAGTGAATAATTTGATTTACGTACATTCATACATACATGCGCATAGATAAGCATGATCATTTTAACATCTACACGTGCATAACATTCTCTCTCTCTCTCTCTCTCTCTCTCTCTCTCTGTGTCGTCTGCTTCGAGGGCTCTAGGAGCTGTCGATAGACCAAGATGTCCAGAGGGATACTCTTCTGTCCACGAATCCAAGGATGTGCCAATGCATGTGCTGCTATCATCCGTTTATGACGATCCTTCATCAGAAGCCCTTTTACAAAATCCTTCGCAGAGATTTGGAGCCGCCTTTAACAGAGATCTGAATATTCCTGACTTGGTGCATGCCCAAATGATGTACTCCCACAAAGAAGTATAAATGCTTTAACTCCAATGCTCCAAATATCAGCTTCTATGCTGTACGAGCGATGCAGAACCTTTGGGGCAACCTAATAGGCACTCCCCAACTATATCATTCATTCTCTGATTTGGCCTGACGAAATCCGAGAGTTCAAAGCCGATTGCTTTGAGCTTAGCATTTTCTTCTTTTCCAGTTAAATAAGAAGTTCTCAGGTTTGAGATTTCGATGCACGCCTCTTCTCCCATCTCTGCTCTCGAATTCTGTCGTGTGACCGAACCTGCAAACCAATTCCTTGTTTCTCTCTCGCTATGTTCTCTCTCTCTCTCTCTCTCTCTCTCTCTCTCTCTCTCTCTGTGCAATGCACAACAGCCGGGGCGGGGGAGATTCGTTCCTCCAGACAAAAAGCAATAGAAAAACATAACACACAACACATATATAAATACACATATGCACACAAACAAACACATACACACACCACTTAACTCACACTCACACACAGTCTTGCACATCCAGACACATGCATATTAACACACTTAACTCTTCATGCAACCTCACGCAAATCACATACGTATCCCACACTTACTTACGTATTATTTTATTTGTCTTTTATTTTTATTTTTCTCTTTTTTTATGTTTTGTTTTATTTATTATTTCAATGTTCAAAGACTCAATGTTCTAAGGTTTCACACCACACTCACTTCTTTCTGATGCAAACTCACACAAATTCATGCACATGCGCACACACACATTCATGCACACCTCACAGAACTAGTTAGGCACACAAAATCTTATGCACACAACACACAATTCACACACTTAACTTAAACACCACTCACACTTGCTCTTAGTTAGGCACACATGCAAATAGTTAGGCATTAGCACACACTTAGTTACACACTAGTTTGCACATACATATCTTTTTAGTTCTTCTTATTTTATCCTAAGTCATTTTGTTCTTTTTTTTATTTTTAGATTCAGGTTTAATTGTAAGAACTCTTGACTATTTACATACACACATACATAAATACATCATCACACCCACACAAACACATAAGCACATAGGCCTATACACATAAAATCACACATACACGTGCACATATAACACAAATACAGGCACAGTGTACTTTCATAGATATATACATAAATGCAAACTCAAACCACAAATAAATTTCACATACATATATGCGCTCACATAACATATTCACATAAAACAAACAAATATATGAACGAGCATACATACACAAAAACACTTACTTAAATTCTCACACACATACATAGATAGACACATAGATTTATACCAAATACCCACTCACGTACACATAGAAACACATACATCAATGCACACATAATCCACATACATAAACACATGTTGGGTTCGACAATTAGTTAGGGTTCTAGTCATGCACACACAAACAAAGAGGCTTAGAGTTGAGATAGGGTAAACACACTTAGGGATCTCATTTAATCACTTAGGTTTCCTCTTCGTCATTCACTCATTTAAGGTATCCATATATTTAGGGTTTTTCCAAAAAGGGTTTACCCACATAAGATTCATACCTTTCTCCTTACACACATAGGCACATAGGTTTTTAGTACACACATGAGCACTCACATGAATAGACATACATCCCCATACAAACACAAGCATAGACACATGTACATATCCATACTTAAGTTCATTACCACTCACACATAGATACCTTCATATGATCATGGTCACACATACTAACTCACATATTGTTCACATATACATATGTATGGTCATAAAATGAAGGGATCAAATGGAGATAAAGCGGACAATTTAAATAAGGGTTCCAAAAGAGATAAAATGCAGGGTTTAGATAAAGGTTCTAGTATCCCATCCTTCTCGATCCAAAACACATCCTCATGTTCTTCTGCCTGCAGGTACTAAAACAAAGAGATCATTTAAATCAGAAAATCAGATAGAACATATTTTGAGAGGTTTGGAGATCACCAATTTTCTAAGAAGAATTTACTCTAAATGTAAGTCAGAGTGGAGAATTCCTTCCAACATCCGGCCCCACTAAACCTGCACATTTTCTTGATGGACCAACTTGTAGATCATGGAAGGCAGTATCAAAACTTCTTTATAAATGAATTCAACCATCGTATCCTATAAATATTACCATGAAAATATACTTACAAAAAATCTAAGAAATTCATCTATTTCCACTTATGCATACGTCCGCATTATAATGCCCAAATAAGTGATTGAAAGTGATTTCAAGATCACTTTCAATTTCTTCATTTCTTTTCTCATTCGGCATCTTGATGTCTTTACTTCATATATCTTTTCTTCAAAAACAAGCATTGATGTACTATAACTCTTTTTGGTAAGTTCCATTGGTTAATTTTTATACATTCATAATTTTTTTGTTTTAAGAGGAAAGTTTTAACCCCTATTTTGAGCAAAGGATCTAGAAGAATACATAGGCAAGAACTAGGATCTCTACCCGATATGCTTTTCATACACTAGGATACACTTATTTATAAAAAATGAATCAATCTTCCTACTAAAGATTCAAATTCAAATTGTTCTATCATTTGTTGTCCGCATCATATTTATTCTCATCAATTGGATCATCCTAATTTGTTGATATATTGTGATGTGTGTGAACACACTAAGACCACTAGGGCTCCTTATTCCCTCATTAGGAGGTTTTTTTCCCCTGGCTTGTATATATGCCTATTGCCCTCACATGTCACATATCTTTTGTACATTCTAGTCGTAATACATTCAATATTGTGTGTTGCGCTCCAATCTTCTTCTTCTTCCTTGTGCTCTTCATGTGCTTCTGCAGACCTTGAACTCCAACATTTGGTATTAGAGAAGGTTTTCACTTCATCTAGGGTGTGGTCATCTCCCCTTTGATCACAACCTTAGAATCGCACGAAATTTTGTGAGCATACTCAAACTGATTAGGAGATCCAAATAGCTTTGACTATCATGCTCAAATCACAATGTGAGCTAATTTTGGCCTCTGAACGCACTATCATAGCTCTTATGTATGCTATTTTGTCTTTTTGTACCAAAGATATATACATGTTTCGATTTGCCAGTATAAGCGTCTCAAAGTCTACTACAAGTTTAGCAAAAATCAACAGGGTACTTCTATTCGAATTTTTTGAGATACAACCAATTTTTTGCATCAGGGTATTCTAGTCAGTGGCAATGGCTAAAAGAAGTGGTGTATTTTCTATGTTGGCTATTGAGGATAAGTTGGAGAATACCAATTACCCATTGTGGGCTTATATGATGCGTCATGTATTCGTTGCAAAAGGATTGTGGAATATTGTGCAGGGTGTTGAAAAACGTCCACTTACACTTACAAATATAGTTGCTAAAGGTGATGCAGATGGTGTTGAAGATGATGATATTCTTCATGTTTGTGTTCGTGTTACAATTCCTATTCCACCTACTACAGAGCAAATTTGTTGGATTGGCAGAGATGCTCACGTAGGTGCATTGATAGCCTTGTTTGTCAAACATGCCATTATTCCTCACATTAGCTCTTGCAAAATAGCTAAGGATGCTTGGGATACACTTACCACATTATACCAGGCAAGGAATGAGGCTTGTATTGCTTATCTCTAAAAACAGTTGGAGAGTGGGCACATGAATGAAGATGATTCCATGGGAAATTTTGTGACAAAGATCAAAGATTTGAAGGAACAATTCATTTCTGCTAATGAAGTCTCACCTGGAAGTTCACTTGTGTAGACTGTTCTAAATGTTCTTCTTGATTCATATGAGAGTTTTGCTTCCACTCTTCGTTTGACAATGAATGGCAATCCAAATGCCTTAAAATTTTAGGAGTTAGTCTCTCTTATATTTCACAAAGATTAGTCTAGGCAGAACAACTCCATTATGCATGTTGCAGATCAATCTTTGTTGGCTAGTCAGAAGGGCAAAGGTAAATGGAGCTCTTCTACTAGTAAGCAAAAATTTGCTAATTCTACACAATCATAGAAGGATAACAGAGACGACAACAAAATAGAAAAGCAAGAATTGTTTTGCAAGTACTATAAAGCAAATGATCATGTGATAAAGTTTTCCAAAACTAGCTGCAAAAGATGCAAAGGAAAAAGAGGCTCGAATGGTTGTTACAAAGGCCTCTACACCAAAAACAGAGTTTGCTAATCTAGTGTAGAATGAAGAATGGGCATTTACTACTGTTTGTAATTTTGACCCATCTTCTCCTGAATAGTGCATGTCTATAGTAGACTCAGATATTTGGTACTTTGATAGTGGGGTAACCAAACATATTACCTCGGAGCATAGTTTCTTCAATTCACTCGAGCCTACCCCTATAGGAAATACTGTCATACGTGCCAACAACTCCTCTTATCCTCTCATGGGAGTTGCTAAGATCATTATGACTACTGTTGATGGTAGTTCTTTTACATTGTCATATGCTTTATTTGTGCCAAGGATAAAAAAGAATCTATTATCAATTTCAACTTTAGTCAACACTGGCGTGGTTGTGAAATTTGTTGATGACAGACGCATAGTTCATGATCTGTCAAATGGCAACATGATTATTGCTTCTTGCATTTTATGTCATGGGTTGTATGAGCTCATAGACTATGAAAAATTTGTGAATGATTCAACATGTGCAGTACATGATTCTCAGGCTATGTTAGATACAAAGCCATTAGGAAAAAAGGTGAACCTTGCATGGGCCTTGTAAGGATCCCTAATTTTTAGGGATTAAGATGAATAAAAAAAGAGTTTCACGCCACAAAAAAACCACTAGTTGTTTCACAAATAAAATAATGTATCTAAAGTATGTGCTCAATTTGAATAGACTCGTGGATATTTGTATCCCTTAGATAAAATCCCACGGACGACTGAGATGAAGGAGGGAGTTCCTGTCACAAGACGACAAAAACTTGTCTAAAAGCTGAGCAGTCGTGGGCATTTTTGTCCATTAGATTATATCACATGGACGGCCAAGGTTAGGATGTTTTGTTTGTCAAAAGATGGCAAAATAGCAAGCATTCAATGAGCAATGGGAGTATGTGTCGACTGGCAGAAAACGACAAATGGCGAGCTGCAGTTCCGTGGCGAGGTTCATCTGGCGCCGTTCGATTGCTTCAGGATCTAAAGGCTCAAATGTGATCTTGAGATCTTCCCAAAGATATGGTTTCACAGCCCTTTGATCTAGCTCCATCCAACGGAATGTATTTAAAGGCGTCTTTCTTCATGCATTTGAATCTACACCGTTAGATCTCCTTCACATCCAATGGACAAAATTCCATGCCGATTTTTTTTTTGAGATTTAACATAAGCCTTAGGATCTTTGCATTCATCCAACGGCTATGGTTGAAAGTCTAGCACTATCAAACCACTTTTTGAGAAGAACTTGTGGTTTTTAGTCACTCATACCAGCTTTGACCACCAAAAAACAAGGGAAGCCTAGGCCTAGCCTAGACTAGACTGTGTCCACCACCCTCCTCTCATTGGTCCATCACTAATCACTCCTTTAGCTAAAAGGCCCATGCAAGGTTCACCTTTTTTCCTAATGCTTTGGCATGCATGCTTTGGTCATCTGAATTTTGCTAGTTTGCTACGCCTGGAGAAATCTGAAATGGTGTCCTCTTTGCCCAAACTTCAAGAACCTCGTAAACATCTCTGTGAAGGCTTTATTTTGGGAAAAATGCACCATTCCTCATTCCCAAAAGATGGTTTGGTTCGAGCTACTCAGAAATTGCAACTTGTTCAAAGTGATGTATGTGGTCCTATGCAAACACCCTCTTTTGGGAACTATGTTTAGTTCATGAATTTCATCGATGATTTTTCCAAACATACTTCAAACAATTTGTGGTTTTGGCTGAAAATCTATAAGCATGTAAAATGGGCACTCCCCTTCTGGGGGGGGGGGGGGGATATATGTCTTCTAACTTTAATGCATTTTTGATTGAATGTGGGATAAAACATGAGTGTACAGTGTTGTATACACCTCAGCAGAACGGAGTTGCTGAGCAGTGTCGGCACGAAAGTGACATGGATTTTCACATCGTGTTCACCAAATATGTCAAGGGGTGTGAATGGAGACCACTAGGGGTCTGAAACTGAACTTGTTTTGGCTTCATAATGTGACTACATGTTGGGTGTTTTTTAGCATACCCTAGGATGTATGATGTGTTTTAGTGATGTGAGAGGTGGTTATCTATGATCTAATGGCCTAATCTAAACTATGACCTTAAGGTTGTGCAACTAGAAATCTAAATAGAAAATATTCATATGATGGAGATATTAATGTTTCATTAGTGATGCGGTCTTTGATAAACTCATCTGCTTCTAATTCCTCTTCTTCTAAATCTTTATCTGCTATGTTCTATTTAGTTTGAGTGGTAGTGTTTGTAGGTGGTGGTAATAGAACTTCAAAAGTGAAAGATGTAGAAGTTGTATTTTCGATCGTAGACTCTCTACTCACAGACTCATTCACACACTCAATTGTAGGCTCAGTAGACATCATAAACAAATATGAATTGCCAATTAGTCAATGAATAATGCTAAAAATATTTTTTTGATAATGCTAATGAATGAAAACTACTTTAATACCCTTATACAACTATAGGTATGAATGCTAGGATAAGTTGCCAAAATCCTAATACAAATTTAAGTGAAAATTTCAGTAGATTGGATGAAATGGTGTGTCTCCAATCCGCTGATCTTAGTTGTTTGTAAATACTTCTCACTGTTCTTCAATGCTCATCAATATTCTTCAATGATCGTCAATGCTCATCTACAAAAAAAACATAAGTAGAAAACATAAGTACATTTTATGAAACATAAAACACACTTATGCTTTACTTTTAGCTCTTATCATTGAGATATATTTACATTCATTTATTTATTTCTTCATGCATATCTTCATCTAATATCATGCATCCTCATACGTTCATGCATCTAACATGTAAATACATTCTGACTTATGTGTTGGTGTAATTCACAAGCCTACACATTTGGCTTGATGGATACATTGAAGACCCTACACATGTGAAGAAGCATAGGAACAAAGGCTAGTGGTTAATTACCACTTTATCTCATTGTAAAAGTTAGATTTGCTTGGAATCTTTTGTAACCACCTACCAAAAAGGATTCGTGGAAAAAGTTAGCTTTTGATTGAAGGAATATCTCCTAGGATATAGGAGCTTGATCATAGAGAGCCAAAAGTTTGAATTTGAATTCAAATTTCTACCAAATCACTATAAAAGTGCTCATGGAAAAGTCACGGGTAAGACTCATCATTCTCGAGCTCATTACTGTCAATTTTGAGTGTGTGTGAGGCCTACACTCTAGCCCACACCTATCTACACCATTAGGCAATGATCTTCATGCCAATGGATTTGTATACAAGTGTTCATTAATACATATATCATCATTAGTCATTTCTGAATTCTCTATCATACTACTTGAAAGTCTGTCAACTTGTGGAGTGCCTATCTCAGTCATTTCTTCACCAAATTCAAAGATCTAAGGCTTGTTAGAACCAGATCAAAGTTATCTATATGCTTCCAAAATTTCAAGAGATTCTATTCAGCCGATTCAGTGAAAAGCTTGTCGAGGTGATCACTGGTCATTGTCTGCTACAATCCTAAAAATTCGAGGGTATAGGTATACTTGCTAAATTGATTTCTCTTAACATGGTTTATCTTTTTACATCATCCCACTTGGAATAGTTAGCTTGCTAAGCTAATTAGATACCCATAAGAGGAAGTTTTCCAATTCCTACTGTGCTGGTCATACTGAGCAAAAGATCCAGTAGGTTTCAAGACATAAAGAGAAGGTTTTCTTGAGATTTTGAGTTTCAAGGTTATCTGTTTTGGTTCAATCTTTACACACATCATTTCCAAAGTACATAGGCCATTTTATGGTATCATTGGAAAGCTAAGGAGGTCCACGTATCAACTCTGAAGCATTAGGGGGCTGGTACAAAGCAGGTTTGGGAGTACCTACTCAATCTCTTGGAGTGTCCATCCATCTTTCCCAACAGTGGTATGAGAGCAAACTAAGGTAAAATGGGAGATGGTTTTCCTTCATTTATTGATAAATTGGACAGAAAAAACTATCAAGCATGGTCTCTAAGGATGAAGACCTATCTAGAAGGAAGGAGTCTCTATGGATACATCTCATGAGATGAGGAATTGTCCTCATTCAAAACAAGAGGATTACCAACAAAGGAAGAACATGAAAAGCTCAACACATGGTGTGCTAAGGATGCATTGGCAAGGTCTTATTTACTCAACTCCATCTCTGATTTTCTTTTACCACACATTAGGAACTGTAAGACATCCCAAGAGACTTGGAAAACCTTATCATCTTATTTCTCCTCCAACACAAGAGCTAGAAAAAATCAGTTGTGGATTGAATTCACCACATTAAGAAAGCAACCTAAGCAAGTTGTTTCAAAGTTTGTGACCAAGATTAAAGATGTAGCAGATCAATTAGCAAGCATAGGAGAAGAGATTGAAGAAGAACAGATTGTGAGGCAAGTGATCAATGGGATCAAGGCTGATGAAAAATGGGAAAGCTTCACCATTGCCATGGACCTTTACATGGACATGCAGATTCCAGATCTTACAACTCTCATGGGACAATTATTCACTCATGAGGCAAAGCTCAACAAGAATGGAGAAGCATCCAAAGGTATAGTTCCTCTGCCCTATACACTGATAAGAAGTCTAAAGATAAAGGCAAGAACAAGAAGGTAGAAGAAGAAGGCTCTACCTCCCAAGCTAACTATGCAAGGAGAGGTAGATCATCAAGAGGAAGAGGCAGAGGAGGTAAGCAAGGTAGGGGGAGACCCTATAACTCCTCACCATGCAACATTTGTGGCTTATCAAACCATACTACAGATGAGTGTTTCAGGAATTACAAAAATCAGAGAGGAAGAGGATACCAAAGAGGTGGATACTCACAGTCAAGAGGTAGATTCAACCATCACCAAGGATACAACAACAACTACAACAACAACTACAACAACAACTACAACAATAACTATAATGGCAACAACCAAGGAGGATTCAAATCCAGAAAGGACTACAACAACTATACAGAAGAGCAGGATGATTCTCTTCTAATCATGAACATGACTTCAAATCCAGGTACAAATGATGACCACCTATTCTACATTGCCTCTGGATGCTCAAATCATGTGGGTGGCAATGTAGCACTACTCTCTGATCTTGAGGAACCAAAAGGTAAGCATCAAGTCCAAACAGGTGATGACACCAAGCGCTTAGTAGGTAAAGTTGGAAATGTTAAGACTTGTGATGGAAATTAGAACTTGTTGAGTAGGGTACTCTATGTACCAACCATTACCAAAAATTTGATGAGTGTTGGGCAAATTGTGGAGAAAGGTTTGTAGGTTAGGTTCAATCAATTTGGAGCATTTGTGGAGGATCCTAAGAAAGGGTTCAAGAGGATTGCTAAAGGAGAAAAATCAGGTAGACTTCACTTTTGAGCTAGAAGATACAAAGAACATTGCATTATACAGTTATAAAGATCAAACACTTTCAAAGCTTGAGATTTAGCACAAAAGATTAGGGCATGCAAGAGAAAGAACCTTGAAACAAATATGCAAGGATTTATGTGTTATTGGAATACCCAATGTTTCCAAACAACACATGATATACAAATGCAGTGCTTGCTAATTTGGGAAGTCTCACAGGTTACCTTTCTCAAGAAAAGGATACATGCATGAAGACTACCTAGAGCTTGTACATACCAATGTATGGGGACCAAGCAAAGACCCCTCAATCTCTAGATCAAGGTACTATTATTGATGATTATAGCAGGTGGACTGTATTGTACTTCATGAAGCACAGGGATGAGGTGTTTAATTGTTTAAAAAAAAAAAGAAATCACCACAAGGTATACTCCTCAATAGAATGGGGTAGCTGAGAGAAGAAATAGGTTGATTGTTGAGATAGCTAGGTCTATGTTGAATGAGAAAAAGTTACCTAACTATCTATGGGCAGAGAGTGTTTCTACTGCCACTTACCTCATAAATAGGTTACCATCTAAGTCCCTTGATGGGATGACACCCTATGAAGCATGGCATGGGAAGAGACCCTCACTTGACCATCCAGGATATTTGGATGTGTAGCATATGTACACATTCCTTCTCAGATAAGAGGTAAGCTAGACCCAAAGGCTGAAAAGTGCATCTTTATTGGATATGACGTAAATAAAAAAGGTTAGAAGTTTTATAACCCTTCCAATAAGGGATTCATGGTTAGTAGAGATGTTGTCTTTGATGAAAATGATTCTTGGTATGAGAATGAATGCAGGAAATTCAAATTACCCTATGACTTGGAAGAGGAGTTTCCAAGTCTTGCAAAAGAAGAACCTACTCATAATGAAGACTCAACTTCAGATGATGAAGATGTTATCAACCTTGAAGAGTTCAAGGCATGGAAGTCCAAACAGAAAGTCAAAATGAAGAAGCTTGAAGTTATACCTGAATCTTCAAATCAGTCAATCACAAGATCACAAAGAGAGAGCAAAAAACCTATCAGATATGGGTATGATACATCTCTTGTTACTAAACACTCTGTTTATCTTGCCAAAGATTTGTCAATTGAAGAACCAAGATCATATGAAGAAGACATAACCAAGACAGAATGGAAAGAAGCTATGGATGAAGAGATTGAAGCACTCAAGGAAAGTGACACATGGGAGCTAGTACCAAAGAAGGAATCCATGAAGGTAATAGGATCCAGATGGATCTATAAACTTAAAAGAAACTATGATGGCTCAATCAATAGGTATAAAGCCAGATTGGTAGCCAAGGGTTTTGCACAAACCCAAGGCATTGACTATGAAGAGACATTCTCTCCTTTGGCCAAGATGCCAACAATTAGAGTGTTGGTAAGTGTGGCTCCATAAAAAAATTGGAATATGTACCAATTGGATGTCAAGAATGCTTTCTTGAATGGATGGATTTCAGAGGCGGTATATATGTCACAACCTCCTGGATATGAGGACCCTACGAAGGTAACATATGTTTGCAAATTGAAAAAGGCTTTATATGGATTAAAGCAGGCACCTTGGGCATGGAATTACAGGTTAACTACATATCTCCAAGACCAAGGTTTTGTCATGAGCAAGGTAGATACTTCTCTATTGATCAAGAGAAGTAATTTAGAGGTAATATATCTTTGCGTTTATGTTGATGACATCATACTCACAGGCAATGATGTCAATGGAATCAGACAAATCAAAAGCGAGATGATGAAGGAGTTCAAGATCAATGATCTTGGTCTACTAAAGTATTTTCTTGGGCTTGAGTTAGTCTATACTAACTCAGGAATATACATTACTCAGAAAAAATACATATAGGACATGTTGAAGAAGTTTCATTTGCAGGATGCAAAAGTTGCAAGTACTCCAATGGAGGTAAACCTAAAAGTAAGTGCCCATGAAGGTGATGGAGTGAATGACATTACAGGTTATCAGAGTATGGTAGGTAGCTTGAACTATGCTACCTTAACAAGGATAGATATTGCATATTGAGTTAGTGTGCTAAGTTAGTTTATGCACAAGCCAAGGGTACCTCACTTAGAAGCTGCCAAGAGAATCTTGAAGTATCTCAAGGGTACACAACATCATGGTTTGTATTTCCCTTACACTTGAGACATTGATATAAAGACCTATTCAGATGTAGATTGGGCAGGATGCAAGGATGATAGGAGAAGCACTTCAGGATACATTTCATTTGCAGGTGACAAACCAATTTCATGGTCTTCAAAGAAGCGACCTACTGTTGCTTTGTCTTCTACAGAGGCAAAGTATAGAGGATTGGCTAATGCCACACAAGAAGCCATATGGATCAAGCTATTGTATACAAAATTGGGTTTGTATACTAGGTCACCAATAATCTTTGGGGATAATACAAGTTCACTTCACCTTGCAGCTAATCCTATCTATCATGCTAGGACCAAACATATAGAGATCCATTACCATTATGTGAGAGAGAAGTTGATAAACAAAGACATTCAACTAACCTATGTATCAACCAATATGCAGTGTGCAGATTTGTTGACTAAAGCTTTGGATGGAACCAAACTTTACAGGTTCAAAGCAATGATTGGATTGCAGGATATACATGAAGAATGAAGGATGAAGACCAAGCCAAAATGTTTGGCTTGAGGGGGAGATGGTGGTGTAATTCACAAGCCTACACATTTGGCTTGATGGATACATTGAAGACCCTACACATGTGAAGAAGCATAGGAACAAAGGCTAGTAGTTAATTACCACTTTATCTCATTGTAAAAGTCAGATTGACTTGGAATCTTTTATAACCACCTACCAAAAAGGATTCGTGGAAAATGTTAGCTTATGATTGAAGGAATATCTCCTAGGATATAGGAGCTTGATCATAGGGAGCCAAAAGTTTGAATTTGAATTCAAATTTCTACCCAATCACTATAAAAGTGCTCATGGAAAAGTCGCAGCTAAGAAATCATTCCCGAGCTCATTACTGTCAATTCTGAGTGTGTGTGAGGCCTACACTCTAGCCGACACCTCTACACCATTAGGCAATGATCCTCATGCCAATGGATTTGTATACAAGTGTTCATTAATACATATATCATCATTAGTCATTTCTGAATTCTCTGTCATACTACTTGAAAGTCTCTCAACTTGTGGAGTGCATATCTCAGTCATTTGTTCACCAAATTCAAAGATCTAAGGCTTGTTAGAACCAGCTCAAAGCTTTCTATACGCTGCCAAAATTTGAAGAGATTCTATTCAGCCAATTCAGAGAAAAGCTCATCGCAGTGATCACTGGTCATTGTCTACTACAGTCCTAAAAATCGGGGGTATAGGTATACTTGCTAAATTGATTACTCTTAGCATGGTTTATCTTTTTACATCATTCCACTTGGAATAGTTAGCTTGCTAGCATAAGAGGAAGTTTTCCAATTCCTAGTCTGCTGGTCATACTGAGCAAAAGATCCAGCAGGTGTCAAGACATAAATAGAAGGTTTTCTTGAGATTTTGAGTTTCAAAGTTATCTTTTTTGGTTCAATCTTTACACACATCATTTCCAAAGTACATAGGCCCTTTTATGGTATGATTAGAAAGATAAGGAGGTCCACTTATCAACTCTGAGGCATTAGGGGGCTGGTACAAAGCAGGTTTGGCAGTACCTACTCAATCTCTTGGAGTGTCAATCCATGTTTCCCAACATTATGCTCATGCACATGCATCTCACATGCACATATACACATGCATTCATGCTCACATGCAAACTAACACATTTTTACATGCATGCTAACACATTCTCATACTCATTCTAACACACATCTATCTCTCACATGCATATACTTATGCATACATGCATTCATATTTCTCATAAACCTACAAACAATCTGATACCTATGCATGTCGCTAGCATGCACATGCACACTCTTACATCTATATGCATGTAAGCTCAAGCTTAGATACACAAAATTTGCACACACTTCCATGTACATGCTTACATCTCTCATACTCATGCATGGCATGCACATGTACATACTCTAATATGCATACACACTCACATATATGCACATGAATCTAACTTTTATGTATTCATATTCACATATATATACCTAATATCTATGTGCATCTTCGCTTCATGCATGCAAAAATTATGCACATGCATACTTACACTCATGCACATGTATACACTACATAAACATGCATTCATGCATAATCATGCATATGCATTCTGACACTCACACTCAAATTTGGACATTTACACACCATACATTGTTAGCAATTCAATGAAGCATTGATGCATGGATCCATATAAAGCTATCTATACATGGTCATTCATAAAAAACACACACATTAGCTAACAAACTAAATGTGATATCACTAATTAAATAAGATTGTGCTCTCTCTCTCTTTGTTTCTCTCTTGTTGATATATTTAGGTAATGATGTGCGTGAACACTCTAGGACCATCGGGGAACGTTTTTCCCTGTTTAGGAGGTTTTTCCCCCCGACTTGTGTATATGCCTATTGGCCTAATGGACTAATTATCTTTGTACATTCTCTAGTAATACATTCAGTATTGTGTATTGTGCTCTAAGCTTATTCTTCTTCCTTGTGCTGTTTGCGTGCTTCTGCAGATGTCTATCTCCAACAATTGGTATCAGAGCAAGTCGTCACTTCATCTAGGGCACCATCGACACTCCTGCGTTTGCAGTCTCAGAATCGCACGAATTTTGGTGAGCATACTCAGCCTATTTTCGAGATCAAAACTGCTTCGCTCTATGGTTCCGAAATCACGATCAGAGCTCATTTCGGCCTCCGAATGCACTATCACAGAGCTTGTGCAGGCTATTTTGTCTTTTGCTGCCAAAGATATATACCTGTTTCTATCCACCACTATAAGCATCTCGAAGTCTGCTACAGGTCTAGCGGAATTCATCTGGGCAATTCTACTCAACTTTTTGAGATACAATCAATTTTTTGCATGAAGGTATTTTAGTCACCAGCCATGGCTGAAAGCAATGATGTATTCCATATGTTGGCTGTTGAGGATAAGTGGGATGGTACCAACTACCCAATATGGGCTTATATGATGCGACATGTGTTGGTTGCAAAAGGACTATGGAACATTATGTAGGGTGTCAAAAAACGTCCTATCACACCTGCAATTGTTACAACTGCAGGTATTGAAGTTGATGCAAAAGGTGTGGAAGATGATGATATTCTGCATATTCCTATTCGTGCTCTGGTTTTTGCTGCACCTACTACAAAGCAGATTCGTTGGGATGGTAGAGATGCCCACGCATATGCATTGATAGCTTTGTCTATCAAACGTGCCATTATTCCTCACATTCACTCTTGCAGAATAGCTAAGGATGCTTGGGATACACTTATCACATTTACCAAGCTAGGAATAAGGCTCGTGTTGCTTACCACCGAAAACAGTTGGAGAGTGAGCACATGAATGAAGGTGATTCTATGGATAGTTTCCTAACGAAGATCAAAGACTTGAAGGAACAGTTGATTTCTGCTGATGAGGTTATACCTGATAGCTCACTTGTGTAGACCGTTCTGAATGGTCTTCCTGATTTATATCAGAGTTTTGCTTCTACTCTTCGGTTGATGATGAAAGGCAATCCAAATGCCTTATCATTTGAGGAGTTAGTCTCTGTTCTGCTGCAGTAAGATCAATCGAGGCAGAACATCTCCATTATGCGAGTTGTAGATCAAGCTTTCCTCGCTAGTCAAAAGGGCAAAGGAAAATGGAGCTCTTCAACTAGTAAGCAGAAATCTGCTAATTCTGCACATTCGAAGAAGGAAGATAAAGATGAGAAGAAATCAGAAAAGCAGAAATTGTTTTGTAAGTACTGTAAAGGGAATGATCATATCATAAAGAACTCTCCAAAATTGGCTGCTAAAGAGGCAAAGAAGAAAGAGGCTAGAATGGTCGTTGCAGAGGCCTCTACACCAAAAATAGAGTCTGCTAATCTTGTGCAGGGAAAAGAATGGGCGTTTACTACTGTCTGCAATTTTGACCCATCTTCTCATGAGCAGTGCATGTCTATAGTAGACTCAAATCTTTGGTATTTTGACAGTGGGGCGACGAGACATATTACCTTGCAGTGTAGTTTCTTCTCTTCACTCGAGCCTTCCCCTACAAGGAATATTGTTCCATGCGCCAACAACTCCTCTTATCTTGTTATGGGAGTCGGTAAGATCATTTTGACTACTGCTGATGGTAGTTCTTTCACCTTGTCAGATGCTTTATTTGTGCCAGGGATCAAGAAGAACTTGTTATCAGTTTTTGCATTAGCCAAGATTGTCTTGGTTGTGAACTTTATTGATGACAGGTGTATAGTTCATGATCTGTCAAATGGCGATGTGATTATTGCTTCTGGAATTTTATGTCGTGGGTTGTATAAGCTCATAGACTATGAAAGATCTCTGAATGATTCGGCATGTGCAGTACATGATTCTCCGGCTATGTCAGATGCAAAGCTTTGG
>CM035423.1:47314747-47327247 GCA_020310875.1 Ceratopteris richardii
CACACACACACACACACACACACACACATATATATATATATATATATATATATATATATATATATATATATATATATATATATATATATATATATATATATATATATATATATATATATATATATATATATATATATATATATATATATATATATATATATATATATATATATATATACTATGTGGAGACATTTATCTTTTCATCTACACCTCACTTTAACACACTCACATACACCATTCCTTTATCCTACTTTAATCACTTTAATTACACAATCCACATACACCTCACATTTAATTATCACTTTAATCCACTTTAATTGCATATCTCATTCACACCACACTTTTAACCTACATCCACTCACACCATACCTTTATATTCACTTTAAATTACACAACTTATATGCACCACACTTTAACACACACACACACACACCACTCATTATTTTATTTCATTTTTATTTTTCTATTTCATCTGTTCTTTATTTTAATAATTCTTTAATATATTTAATTTAAGTGCACATTAAGGTACAATTGCTTAAATACCTTAATAATTTCATACACATACACTATTATGATAAATAATTAAAGCATAATATAAAAAATATTATCTAAATCTATAAGATAAACTATATATTAATTAGTTGTAATCATATATTTGCTAACTCAAATCTTCACACACATCATTTTTATCTTAATGATCACATACATACACACCTATACATACATACACACGCTGAAACCCTCACACACATTCACGTCATACCCTCATACTTAATGAACTACTCATATATTTAGCTAGGCATATAGGTTTATACCCATACCCCCTCATACAAATGGATACCATACACACAATCACACAACTACATAGGCATTTAGGGTAAGCCCTAATACACATATGCATAGGTAGGGTTCATATGAGGCGGTCTGATCAGTCTATGTCTTCATAAATTTGTTGCCTCCAAATACTAGAGAGATTATTCAAACGAAAGAAACTTATCAAGATGTTTTAGAGAGATTAAAGTTAACCAATCTGAAAACAAAACTTTTTTATTTTTCTTGAATGTGAAATGGAAGGATGAAATCGTTTCGACATCTATCCCCATCAAACCTGCTCATCGTCCTGATGGGCCAACCTACAGATCATGGGAAGAAACATTTTGATGGCCATCCTAAAATCCAATCATATAGCATTATCAAATTCTTTTATAAAGAATTTTCAAATTTATCAAATCAAATTTTCATGCAAAAATGCTCATGAGATTTTGTTAATTTAAATATGATATTTAGAACATATCAAATCATAAAGGTAAGCTATCAACCATTTTGGTCAGCAAATCATCAATTTAAGTTCCATTCATAAGTTTTGTAAAGATCATTATGAAACAAAATTAACTATCATTCATTCAAAATCAAGTTTCTTCATATGTAAGTACTCACATATAAGCAATCAAACATGTCAAAGAAATCAACTAGATCTACTCATAGAACACATCCGCCTTGTTTGCCCAATTTCTAAGCACTAGATGTGTTTGCCACAACTAGGTTTTCTTCATCTTCATCTTCATAAAAGTGTGATTTCTAATCTTCATGTAGGTGATATTTATAAATACCTTTCTAGGGTGAAAGAAGGTATAAATTTACATTGATCATTTTTTGTTTTTTTTACATTTACAACTTTTTTTTTTTGAACGGGAAAGGCTTAACACCTTATTCCGAGCTAAGGATCTAGATGCATGTAGGAGAAAGACATAGGATCTCACAGACAAGAATCATGCATCTATATGCTCATACATATATATATAATTACTTTCATCATTTGAAATGAACTACAAAATCCTTTTGCTCATATCAAATCCCTACATAATTCATAAATTAGAAACATAAATCAATTTTTGTATTCCTACTTTGGCTAAATAGATCACTTCAAAATTTCATAGTCCAAATTTCAGATCATATGATTATAATTTGTCATGAATGCAAGTAATATGCATAGATAAAAAAAATCATAAGAATTTGGATCATAGATAAACACAACCTGGAAGTTAAGTTCATAATCAATCATCTCTTTCTTCTTCATCTTCATCATCCTAGACGTCTTCATTTAACTGGTAATCATTACTTGAGCTTCTTTAGAATAACTTGATCCTTTTACCTGCAATCACATTTCTTAAAGCAGTTTCGTCAAATTTTGAATAGTTTTCAATTCTTTTCTTGAATGTCTTGTAAGTTTTTCTTTTTTTTAACAAGATGAAAACTAGTAGTAGGTGCACAAATAAAAAAATTTTCAAACCTATATACATCATCAAGCAAGACATCAAACCATTGTCCACTATTGTCTTGCTCAATAGTGGAATCAACAGAAATTTTGATCATAATAGGTCCCAAATTCTCTAACAGGTAGTGAATCTTCACACACATGATTGTATGAGTTGATGGGGTTTCTTCATAGATTTTTTTCTATTTCTTGAATGATTAGGATAGACTGTCATTACTTGCAAAGAATCCATCCAATATTTAGACCAAATTCTTGCATATTATGATCCATCATTCATAGCTTTCATTTCCATTGTCATTTCTGCTATAAATGGTTGCCCACGAATTACTTCATAAGAACAATTATCTTGAAAAACGAAATGAAATGCTTCTCGAACATCTCCCATCATAATAGGCACATGTGCACACGCATCGATTAGGATCCTTGATCCATTATCGGATGTTCTCATTCTCTAGCCATGTTCTTTATCGATAGGCCATCTAAATTTATGAAAGAATTTCTTTGAGATTACGTTTATCTTTGAGCCCGAGTCAATGAGCGCTAGAGCTAAACACCAATCCAAATTTTTACCTCTGGAGTTCCTCGTGCCGTGAAGGATGTACTAAATTGATTTTCACCTTTCATCATTTCATCATCAGGTTGTATTGGACCTAAAAAAATCCTATTTACACTTCGAGTTGTGAAATTTTCTTCCTCATCATGGTCGCTATCACTTAATGTCAAAGCATCATCCATTGCTAAGGTTTCCTCTACCTATTCTTGCATATCCTCATCGTGTGGAAATGGAAATCGTCTTCTTCTAATAAGTCTAATAAAGCTATCCCTTAAGTCGGGTTTTGGGATTGAAAACACTTGCTTAAGCGACATAGTGACTTGAATTTTTAGTAATATATCATTAAGGATCTCTCTAGCATCATTCTTTTTTTCAAGCTCGGAGATCATAATTTCTCTTGGAGCTCTCTTTCCTTTCTTCTTCCCTTTTTCCTCACCTTGTTTCTAATCATCTTTTTGCTCATTTTTAAAATTTTGACTTTGATTATTTTCAATTACAATTTTCTTCTTTTCTTCTTTAGTTGGAGTACTTTCTTGCACATGAGTAATGTCTTATAATGGCCTCTTTCCTTCTCTAATTAGTCTTGTTTTTTCTTCCTGGGACATATTTGCAATATCTTCAAAGTGTAATTGTTTTTCATTATTAGTATTTCTGTTCTCATTTTCTCTAGTTTGTCTTCTTGTCATTCTCCTATCTCCCTCTTCTACATCATCTTGCATGTCATATCGTCTCCATTTCTCCTCAACATTGGCAATGTGAGAATATACAGAGGCTTGGTCAACAGGAGATTGCCATGCAAGTTTTCACATGATTTTGCCTCTAGCTCTCACTAGTGCCTTGATCGAATAGGGATTTTGGATTGTAGTAGAAAGCATCCTCTCATCCGATGGGTCTAATGTAGCAGCTGATGTACTGCCAGTTGCATTGGAAATAGTTAAATTTCTATACAATTTCTTCATGCCTCCTTTGCCCCAATTAACGACTATAGGAAGTCTTGTTCTAAAGTCACATAATTTTCTATCAATTTCAACTACCAATTGATTATCTTTTGCATCTTTTAATTCATCACAGTCATACGTTGTATGTTCTTGACTATCACACCAAACACACCTTTTTCCACCAGTCCCTCCTTTATCAATATTTCTTTGAGCAGTGGTCTAAGTTGGAGGAACCGATCAATAAACTGGCTGAGGAGGAGTATATTGTGGCATAACAAGCTGTATGGGTGTTGTTATGGTTGCTTGGTCCAAGCCAGTACTGTTGAGATGTCAAGCTCAACATGTGATGATCCAAGATGACATGTATCACTTTTTCATTTCTCTCACATGTATAGCGGTCACGTCGGTATATGTCAAAGACACTTCATTAAGTTTTATTAGATTTATCTACCAAGAGTGATGACACATTTGTTTCTTGCTAACTCACTCATTCGCGGACATTAGGTTTTTCCTTATGTACTGGTCTTTATATATTGCACTTGTTGTATTCTTGTTTTAGGTCATTCTTGTACATTCCTTTTTATGTAATAGAAGAAGAAGAAGAAGATAATTCTTCCTTGCCTCAATCTGAGTGTGTGCTTCTCTTTGATTGTAAGAGTGTGTGTATGTGAGCTCTCTTCCTTATCTCCTTCCTCCTGACATGGTATCAGAGCCAGCATGGCTGTAGAGATCTTATGGAGAAGGTGACAATGAAGAGTATGTAGCAAGGCGTGGAGAAAACCTGATTCACAAATGACCTTCGTTTGCTATGAAGATCAGCGTGAAGATACAAGCTATATTGACCTCTATTTCGAACGTGTAAGGTGGGGCCCATAAAAAAACCAAGTCAATTTTAGAAACTATAGCTCGCGTCGTGTTTGGGGACACTCATATATTCCAGACCCAGAATTTCAAGCAATTCTGTGTACTGTTGATACACAAAAACTATGTTTTTTTGAGATCGAACTATCACGTCATAGTGCGACAATGTTCAAGTAGAAGTGCTACTTGTAGTGTTTTGTAATGTTGTGAATTGTTATAGAAATGGAAAACACAAATGGAATGAGTCAGCTTATGAGTGATAAGGTGGACAAGGACAAATTCCATGCTTGGAGATTCATATTGATGGGAAAAGGCTACTAGAAGTACATCGAAGGAGAGAACGAAAATGCTTTGCAATTACCAAAGAGGAATCAGACTGCATAACAGTTAAGAGTGTATGAGGAATGGAATCAAGGAGCATGAAAGGTAATGTATTGGCTATCTGTTAGCATGAAGGATAGCATGATTGGACACATACAGGATGCCAAGACTCTGAAAGAAGCTTGGAATAGTTTGGTCACATTGTATGAGACCAATACAAAGGCACAGAAATTGCAACTCAAGAACGAGCTGCATACCTTGGAGAAAAAGAGCGTGTCAATAAGTGACTATGCCGTGAAAATCGAAATCATATGAGAGTCACTTGCATCTATTGGAGTGAATGTAGATGATGATGATAAGTGGAAGTATGCCTTCGTGATTTAGGAGTTGCATATAAGGAGTTCAGAAGTTCTATACAGACAAGGGTAAATTTTGCAAATTTTGCTCATCGAGTATCTATGATGATTATTGAAGAGAAGAATCTTGGTGAGGATTCAAACTCCTAAGGAAAGCCTAGTTCTGAGTAGGTATTCTACTCTGGTAGAGGAAGAGGTAGAGGTAGAGGTTTCGAAAGTGGAAGAGGAAACAATAACCAAGACCAAGGTCAACAATAGAATCATGCAGGAGGAAGAGGAGAGTTTTGAGGTAGGGGGAGCCAAAGAGGTCATAGAAATTTCTGAAGAAATGATTCAGGTAATGATAGTAAAGGATGCTAGAATTGTGGTAAAAACTTGGACACTTTGAATGTGATTGCAGGTTGAAGAATCAAAATAACAGAAGGCGGCAAAACAACTATGCATCCACAAGTGTAGATGACTCTGAGAAGCTGTTCATGGTTCAACATCACATGATGAATACGATGTTTGCTGGTGTTTCAGAATCAAATGATAATGTCTGGTATGTTGATTCAGGTGCTTCAAATCACATGACTAGTCATGCGGAATGGTTTAGTACTTTGTAGAAATTACCAGCCCCTGGATATGTTGAAACAGGTGATAACACATCACACCCTATCGAGCATACAGGAAACATAGCGTTGTCTATGGAGGATGGGAAGGTAAAACACCTTGGTAATGTGCTGCATGTTCCAAACATAACAAAGAATCTAGTTTTTGTTGGACAAATGCTTGACTAGGGATCACAAGTGAGATTCAATGCTGACGGGTTATATGTAGAAGAATACAAACGGCATGGAAGATTGATTGCCAAAGGAAACAAAGTGGGTAGGATGTTCACCTTAAATGTTAAAATTCTTGAAATGAATACAGCCATGTTTGCAAAAGGTGTAGGAGTTATTGCTGATATAGAGATCTGGCACAAACGGATTGGACATGCAAACTTGCAAAGGCTGAAATTGATACGGTCAAAGGAGATTGTCCATGGACTACCAAATTTCAAGGTTGCAGAGATGCAAAAGGTATGTATAGCATGTCGATTTGGTAAACAGTCAAGATCATCGTTTCCGCATCACAAGCATGTTAGTGAGAATGTGTTAGAAATAGTACATACAGATGTTTGGGGTCCTACAAAGACCACATCTATGGGTGGTTACAGGTTTTACGTTACTTTCATAGATGACCATACATGAAAAGTGTGGGTGTATTTCATGACAAAGAAGAGTAAGGTATTCACTCACTTTCAAAATTTTAAAGCTATGGTGGAAAAGCAGACATGGAAGTATATTCAGTCTTTAAGATCTGATGGAGGAGGTGGATACATGTCAAATGAGTTCAACAATTTTCTAAAAAGTCATGGAATTCGACATCAGTTTTCATGCAGGTACACACCACAACAGAATGGTGTTGTTGAATGCAAAAATAGACATATTGCAGAAATACCAAGAGCCTTGATGGCTGAGAAGCATATGCCTCATTGTTATTGGGCAGAAGTTGTTCATAATGCTGTATACATCATGAACAGAACTCCGATTGCTACTGTACATCAAATTACACCTGAAGAGAATTTTACAGGTAAAAAGCTGAACTATCACATCTGAAAGTTTTTTGTTGTATTGCATATGTATATGTTCTAGATGAATTGAGGACAAAGCTTGATCCAAAAGCAAAAAAGTGTGTCTTCATTGGATACTCCCTTGAGCAAACGGGATATAAATGTTATAACCTACTCACACGACAGGTAAAAGTGAGCAAAGATGTGGTATTTGATTAAAAGTAAAGATTCTATGCAAATGCCAAAGAAGGACTAAATCTTGAACCAAATGACAAAGAAAATGTTGAAAAATCAAAGTGCAAAATCTCAAACGTTGAGTGGACCAGATGCATCACTAAGCAATAGTTCCAACTCACATCCATGGAGTGGAAGATTGTGTGGAAATTTCAGTCCAGCAAATTCATCCAATACATCCAAGAAAGGTAAAGAAAAGCTTTCTGCTAGTCATAAAATATGTGTAGGTTTTGAGTATGTTGATGGAGATTCAAGTGGTTCAGAAAAGAGTCTTGATGAGGAACTTGGATTGCCCTCTGTGAAGACTCCAAGAGTTAGAATGGCACATGCAGATGATGTAAGGAGAAGTGACCTAGGACCAAGAAAATATGGGAGGATGCAAAATTCTATACAATGATTAATATATGATAGTTACATGGCTCGTCATTGTGCCTACATGACAAAGGTAATACAAGATGCGCAATGAACCTTCTTGTTTTGAAGACGCTATTGGAAATGCACATTCGAAAAAAGCTATGGATGAAGAGATGGCTTCAATTTATGGAAATGAAACATGGAAGCTGTTTGCATTGCCGCAAGAAAAGAAACCCATAGGCTGCAAGTTGGTTTACAAGGTAAAGCACAATGCTGATGGTAGCATAAGCAGGTATAAAGCATGTTTGGTAGCAAAAGGATATGCACAAACTTATGGCATTGAGTATGAGGAAACATTCAGCCTTGTAGCAAAAATGTCTACTGTTAGAACACTTGTTGCATTAGCTATAGCAAAAGGATGGACTTTGCATTAGATGGATGTGAAGAATGCTTTCTTACATGGTGAGTTGCAGGAAGAAGTATACATGGACCAGCCACAAGGATATGAAGTTTCAAAGCATCTAGAATATGTTTGCAGGTTGGAAAAGGCTTTGTATGGGTTGAAGCAAGCTCCTCATGCATGGCATGCAAGGATTGCTGATTACTTAACCACCATTAGGTTTTCTATGTGTGATGCATATCATTCTCTATATGCAAGGAAGGGTGATGATGGCATCACGATTGTGGCTATCTATGTTGATGACTTGATTGTAGGTGGTGATAATGAAGAAAGCATCAAAGAGGTAAAGCAACTTCTTATGCAGAAATTTGACATAAAAGATCTTGGTGTGTTGTGCTATTTCACGGGCATTGAGTTTATACATACAGAAATAGGTATATGGATGTCACAAAGGCAATATGCCTTGAATATGCTACAAAAGTATGGTATGGCTGATTGTAAGCCAATTTCTATGCCATTAGATCAGAATTTGAAGTTGGATACTACATCAGGTGAAGCATTGGAAAATGCTACTATGTACAAGAAAATTGTGGGAGGTCTTATATATCTCACAATTACAAGGCCTGATTTAAGCTATACTGTTGGACTTGAAAGTCAGTTCATGTAGGATCCTAGGAAGCCACATTTGGATGCTCTGAGATGCACTCTACGTTATGCAAGTGCTACTTTGGATTATGCATTGCTTTATGAAGCTGGTGTAGATTTGTAGGTTCATGGATACATCAATGCAGATTGGGCTGGTAGTACTCCAGACAGAAGTTCTACTAGTGGCTTTCTATTCTCACTTGGAGGTGCAGCTATTACGTGGAGCAGCAAGAAGCAACCTACTATTGCTTTGTCAAGTACATAGGTTGAATATAGAGGTTCTACAATGGCAGCATGTGAGGCATCATGGCAAGAGATCTTACTTGCATATTTAGGTGTGGAAGTGCAAGAGCCTATCACTATCTATTGTGATAATCTTAGCATCATACAGTTAGCATGGAACCCTGTTTTTCACGCCAGAACAAAGCATATCGAGGTACATTATCACTTCATCAGAGAGAAGGTATTAGCAGATGATATTGATCTTGTTTATGTGAGAACAAATGAGCAGGTTGCTGATATTTTCATCAAAGCACTTGAAGCTGAGAACTTGAAGAAGTTTCAGGAGATGCTTGGATTAGAGGATATGATGTTGAGCTTGAGGGGGAGTGTTGAGATATCAAGCTCAACATGTGATGATCTAGGATGACATGCATCACTTTTTCATTTCTCTGACATGTATAGTGGTCATGCCGGTATATGTCATGGACACTTCATTGAGCGTTATTAGATTTATCTATCAAGAGTAATGGAACATTTTTTTCTTGCCAGCTCACTCATTTGCGAACATTAGGTTTTTCCTTATGTACTAGTCTTTATATATTGCACTTGTTGTATTCTTGTTTTAGGTCATTCGTACACATTCCTTTTTATGTAATAAAAGAAGAAGAAGAAGAAGATCATTCTTCCTTGCCTCAATTCGAGTGTGTGCTTCTCTTTGATTGTAACAATGTGTGTGTGAGCTCTCTTCCTTATCTCCTTCCTGGTGACAACTACTGCTAGCTCTAGGCTCATGCAAGCTCATGGAATAAACTTTATTGTTTAATTGAGCAACCTCTTTGGAAAGAGATTCCTCCATATTCATTACAGTTTCCATTTGTTTGCACAAAATATATAACTGAAATTTGATTGGAGCCTTAGGGGCAACTGCAATAGTCGTAGCGGTAGTTGCAGACATTGGCATATTAGTGTGCCCTATTATAGATAGATCCCTAGGCTGAGTAGAAATAGGTTTTTCATAAAGAACAGATTTTCATTGTTTCATCTGAGCTACAATCTCTGTTTCATGCTTAACATTTTCCCAATCATCTGTCAAACCATACCTTTTACCAGGCTCTTCTATTCTTCCCTCTACTTCAACTCTATCCTTTGGACTCAATATCTTGAGGAAGTGAATAATAAGGTCAAGATTTAATGCATTCCTACCTTCCTTTGGAAGCTGAGCAAATCGTCTCATAAACTCACCATGGAGATGAGTCAGAGACTCATTAGTCTTAGGGGAATTCACCCATCTCAAAAATCCTTGATGGCTGTGTTAACTAAAATCTGCAAGATAAAACATTTTATCGAATTCTTTCCTAAACTCATCCCAAGGTTTGATAACATGTACGTGGATGCTTTCAATTATGGATCTAGTGACTACACTGCCAAAGTACTACATGTCAGCCAGTCCCTAGATCTACGCTTGCTCTTAATTTTTAAACATTTCCTCCATCTTGCGTTCTTAATATCACCTAGAATGGAGTAATAAGTCTCTAATAGCGGGCTCTAATCTCTCTCTCAAATGTCTAAAACTATCACTAGATGATAAAGAAGAATTTCGACTTTACTAAAACCTAAGCTTCCCTGCTTATATTTTTGTTTATCAATATATTTAAAATATTCAGCTTTTTTAGTTTGGGCTTGAGATTGAAATTGCTCTAGTATCGATTGATATTTTGTTTTGTATTTTTCTTTCTAACCTTTGAGTTTTTAAACCCAAATTTTACTTCATTTGCAATTGTATTTTTAAATAATTTTTCTTAATTTGTTTTTTGGAATTTTATGTAGTACTAAAAAATAGGAAATAATAATAAATAAATAAATGGAGAAAGTAAATAACTAAATAACTGAAAAAAACTCTTTTCATGTAGTAATAAAGTAAATTCTAATGCAATTATAAAACTTTCCTTTGTTTTCAGAAAAAAAAATCTTATGATCTAACATGCAGTTGCTATCATTCCTACTACAATGCTAAAAAGTACTCTTTTTATGTGGACTTAATAAATTGTGAATGCAAGTGAAATGACTCTTTCCTAATGCAATATGAGATGAAAACAATCCTTTTTGTTTATATGGGCAAGTGATATATGTAAAATTTGTGTGAAAATGTAAATGAACTTTAATACCCACTACCTTTGAGTTTGTTGTAGGAGAAGTTAAATCATCTAAAATTATTAACTAAATACAAAATTTTCTTGTTGTCGATGGGGGGGAAGAAGTATCAAGGCTCCTCTGTCTTGAATGCTCCTCTTCCCATGGAGGCTCTCAATTCCCTAGGGAACAGCCCTCAACACCCAAGGAAAAAAGGATTTGGGCCAACAAAGTCCCCACTTGTCATTGCAACTCCTTTCTCCATTCACTTGCAAATAAGAAGAATATAAAGGTTAATTTTTTAATTAACATTGAAATACACCTAATAATCCTAAACATGCAATTGTCACCAATCACATCGGGTTCACCAAATTGTCGGCACAGAAGTAATGTGGATTTTCACATTGGGTTCACCAAATTTGTGGAGGGGTGTGAATGAAGACCACTGGCTGTTAGGAACTGAACTTGCTTTGGCCTCACTGTGTGACTACACGCTGGGTGTTTTTTGGAGTACTCTAGAATGTATGATGTGTTTCAGTGGTATGAGAGGTGGTTATCTATGGTCTAATGGCCTAATCTAAATTATGACCTTGAGGTTGTGCAGCTAGAAATCTAGAAAGACAATATTCAAATGATGGAGATATTAATGTTTCACTAGTGATGTGTTCTTTGATAAACTCTTCTGCTTCTAATTCATCTTCTTCTAATTCCTCTTCTTCTAATTCTTTACCTGCTACATTATGTTTAGGTTGAGTGGTAGTGTTTGTAGGTGGTGGTAATAGAACTTCAAAAATGAAAGATGTAGAAGTTGTATTTTTGTTCGTAGACTCTCTAATCATAGACTCATTCAAAAACTCATTACTCATAGACTCAACTATAGGCTCAGTAGACATCAAAAATGAATATGAACTGCCAATTAGTCAATGAATAATGTTAAAACTGTTTTCTTGATAATTCTTATAAATGAAAACTACTTTAATACCCTTATAAAACTATAGGTATGAATGCTAGGAAAACTCGTCAAATTCCTAACACAATTTAAGCTAAAATGTAAGTAGAGTGGAAGAAATGGCACGTCTCCAATCCTTCGATCTTAGTTGTTTGTAAATACTCGTCAGTGTTCTTCAATGGTCATCATTATTCGTCAATGATCGTCAATGCTCATTTACAAAAATTCATTAGTAGAAAACATAAGTACATTTTATGAAACATAAAACACACTTATGTTTTACTTTCAACTCTTATCATTGAGATATATTTGCATTCATTTATTTATTTCTTCATGCATATCTTCATGTAATATCCTGCTCCTCATACATTCATGCATCTAATATGTAAATGCATTCTCACTTATTCTCATGCACATGCATCTCACATGCACATGCACTCTCTCCTATGTATACACATGCATTCATGCACACATACAAACTAAAACATTCTTACATGCATCCTAACTCATTCTCGTACTCATGCTAGCACAAATCTATCTCTCACATGCATATACTTATGCATACATGCATTCATATTTCTCATAAACCCACATACAATCAGATAGCTATGCATGTCATTGGCATGCACATGCACACTCTTACATCTATACACATTTAAGATCAAGCT